>JAKCOX010000001.1:76067963-76365463 GCA_022605575.1 Laterallus jamaicensis coturniculus | reverse complement strand
TAATGTAGATCTCTGTGGCTGCAGCTAATGCAATGAGCTGCTGTGTGGCTGTTCCCCTGGGGAAAGGGGCAGAGCTCCGTGCTGGACTGAAATGGCCCTTTTCACCCCATTCGTGTGAATTCAGCCATTCATACTGGGGAAAACATCAGTGCTGGTTTACTGAGGGGAAGGTGAGGCCTGTGGAGATTAACGCCTGACTTTCAGCCGCACTGGCCACCTCTGCCTCTTGCTAGTGGATATGTAATGTTGCCTGGTCAGCGCTTCTGAAGAAATGGAGCCCCAGCTGACTTATTTAAGGCTGCAGAGGCAATACCTGGAGAAGTACTGACCCCATAAACCCTGAGTCCCTTGCCAGCGGGACAACCAGGAAGCCCTTTTTACCTCTCCAGAAGCATCTTCCTTGAGCAAGAGCTAATGAAGCTTTGCCAATGATGAAAATGGTCTGATCTGGTGTAATCATTTGTTTTGCTGAGGCTGGCCTCGGCTCAGTGCTTCTGAATGCTCTTGAACCTGAAGCCTGAAGAAAGCTGTTGGTCTGTGACAAAGTTTTCATCTCTGCTTATGGAGAGCTCCTCCTTTGTAAGCAAGAAAGGCTGATGACTGGTTTGCAGCTTCTGTATAAAGAAAGGATGCCTCTTTAATGGGGCATCAGTGAAAATTCTTCAGAGACACCTTGAAAATTGTAATTATCTATAATTTTATGCAGATTTACATTATATGTGGATGCTGAACAACAGAAACTGCTCTTTTTTAAAAATGGATTTAGGTTCATGGTTTTACAAAGTGTTGTCAGCTGACCATAATGCTCCTCGCTGACAATACAATGCCCAATACATGGGAATTTCTTCTTTAGAAACAACTCTTTCATAAAATCACAGAATCATTAAGGTTGGAAAAGACCTCCAAGATCATCTAGTCCAACCACCCCCCTACCACCTACATTACTCACTAAAACATGTCCCTGAGTACCTTATCCAAACTTTCCTTGAACACCCCAGGGGAAGGTGACTCCACCACCTCCTCGGGCAACCCGTTCCATTGCCTGACCACTCCTTCTGAGAAGAAATTTCTCCTAATTTTTAACCTGAACCTCCCCTGGTGCAACCTGCAGCTATTCCCTCTCGTCCTATGGCTACTTATCTCCACAAAGAGGCTGGTCCCCTGCTCACCACAACCTCCTTTCAGGTAGTTGCAGAGAGCAATAAGGTCTCCCCTGAGCGTCCTCTTCTCCAAGATAACAGTTCCCTCAGCCACTCCTCATAAGATGTTTTTCCCAGCCCCTTCACCAGCCTGGTTGCCCTGCTCTGGACACACTCCAGGGCCTCGATGTCTTCCTTGTAGTGAGGTTCCCAAAACTGAACACAGCATTTGAGGTGTGACCTCATCAGAGCTGAGTACAGCTTCTTCCTTCAAAAGAAAACAAGGTGTTATAATAAAACAATATGTTAGAATTAAAAAAAGATAAGTTTAGAAAAAAAGATTAAAAATATCTGGAGGGTCGAGCCCAACTCTTTGGCAGGTTAACACAGACAACATATATTTCACGTAAGCATTTACCTAAGTATCAGCAGAACCTGAAACCATCAATGCAATTTCTTGTCATACCATTCTCCTGTATCTTGGCCCATGATCCAAGGCTCATTATACATTAATTAGCCTTCCAAGCTCTGATACATAAAATTGCTATGAACTGCAAGCATTCACATCACATGATATTTAGCAGGAATAAATTATCTGGGATGAAGGGATTTTATGCATTTTCTTTTCAAATAAATATCTATACATTTTCCTTATGACCAGGCTGGACTTAATGAATCTGATCTTACTTCATCTCAGGGGCAAAGATGTTTCAGGCTGATTAACAGAGAAACTTGGCTTGGGCCACAGACTCTGTATGAGAATTTGATGATTATTAAACCATGGAAACCAAGTAGAAACACTGCTTTAGGTTCCATCATCACTGTGGAGTGAATGGACAGGAAAACAAATAAGACACTTTCCCTGTGCTGATTCTCACACCTGCCTTCGGGGTAGGTTTCTTGTATGACTAAGACAAAATAATTAACCCCCCCCCACATTTTCAAGGGCAGTTGTAGCACCAGGGCACTGAAGCACCAGTGAAAGCCAAACGGAGTAAGTGAGCAAGTTTGAACCTCTGAGCTGCAATGTCTGTGTCCCAGTCCTCCACCCCTGAGGTGGCTATAATTCTTCCAATCTTCCAAGCTATTTTTTCTTTTTATAGCACAGGCAGTTTTTGGAAGGAGCTAACTGACCAGTCAGGAATGGCTGGAAATTCAAGATTTCCATTTTGTGTGGCAATACAGCATATGTCAAAAAAGATTTCACTCTCACTGAAAGGAAAAATCCCTGTGTCTCATGGAGAAGAAACTTCTGGCAACTTTTTCCCTTCAGGAATGTCAAGATAATTTCTTCTGACTTCTAAAAAATGAAACAGAGCGGCCAGCTACCCCAACACAACTTCCTCCATACAGGTTGTCATGGAGCCTAAGCGATCTGGAAGATCTGGACTCCAGGGGGAATTATTTCCTTCTTGAACTAAAATTAATTGAAACAGACCTGAGATAGTTGTCTTTGTCAAAGATATTTACATGTATTTACACTGCTGAACAGGTCTGTTAGACAACAAAACCAAAACTATTTTTTAACTTGCAGGTCTCCAGACAACATCCCCACTCTGGCTGATGGATAGGCTCTGTTTGCTCCTATATTGCTTAAATCATTCTCTAGGTATGAAAAGCTCTTGGCTTAAAATGCTCCCCAGGATGATGGCAGAGCCGCACTGAAACACAAAAAGGACCCAGCCAGATTGCAATTGTTGCCTCCCTGATACCTGCTCCAATAGCTTTTTGTGGTTTATGGATGCTTTTTAACCTCACCAGTGTAATTAACTCTTGGTTGGACCCATCTGCACTGGTCGCGAGGTCCTTGGGGAGTATAAGCTCCTTATCAGTGACCTTTGTCAAAGTTTCCAGGAAATCACAATTCCTAAAAGGTTAAAGCACAACACTGAACACAAAATAGCTCCTTGAGTGTCCGTGTTAAATGATGGAATCCTCACTGGGAAAACTAATTAATTAGGAGGAATTTTTAAATTACCCTAGAGTTATGCACTGAAATATTCTGACAGCAAATGATGGAGAGTCCTGTTGTATGAGCTCCTACTTCTCACTGAATGGAAGTGGAGAATTGTATCTATTTAACTACTCATCCCTAGCTTTTGAGAGAAGAACAGAAAATAGGCCTGGAGGGGAGCATAAAAGACTTCCAGTCCATCCTTCGGCCATGAGAACTGTTCTTCAGGCATCCCTGTCAGATGTTTAGCCAGCTTCTCCTCAGGAGTCTTCAGTGATGGAGCCTTCCTGAAGGCAGTGCTTCCAAATTTTTTCTCATGTCCAGACTAAAACTTCTTGGTTGCATACTAGGGTTATTATTTCTAACTGTAAATACTTAGGTGATGGAGAACAGGGGATTTTCTTCCTCACTGAGGTCACCTTTTATGCATTTTAAGAGGTATTATCCGGGTATAAATTAGGAAATTAAACATGCTGGGCATCATTCTCTCACCCTGAATCAACTGGTGTGCAGCAGCCTGGATCTATGCTAGCAACCTCCTTCAACCTCGAATACAGTCTGATCACATTAAATCTTCCAGCAGGGGACATGGCTGCAGTATATCCCAGGCACTTGACCCAGGAGCTGCCCAAGATAAAGACAGTCAATGCATGGCAAACCACAGCAGCCATCTCTCTTCAGTCTCCCCTTTACCAAATTGCTATTTCAATCTTTTCTCGTAGGCCACATTTTCAAGATCTCCATAACCATTGCTCTCTGGTCTCGTTCCTACTCACCCACATCAAAACCACATGAGGAGCCCGACCCGTGCTAGGAGGAGCAGAGTTCCTCTCCTTGAGGGTGAAGTCTTCCTCGTGGCAAAAAGATGTTGTTGACCTGTGATCAATTACGATCTTCTAGAAGCACAAGAGCTTTCCTACCGAACCTATCCATTTGTTGCCTATCCTTTACTTGTCCAGGTGATTATTCCTGGCTAAGTGTAACATGCAGGCAGGAATCCTAATATCTCTTTGTCAGACCATGTCTCCTGTTTGTTCTTATATTTCTATCCTGCAGCTTCTCCCACATTAATGTTAAATAATGGTAAGTATATGACTTGCAGGTCATTACTGATCGTACAAATGTTGCTGAACTCAGGACAGACTCTTAAATAGTACCATCTTTGTGTCAAGGTAATGACTAGCTATTATCTGAGGGCACTGTTTGGGCACTGTTCCTGGCCTTTTAACATTCACTCAGTCATGATTTAGCTGAGACCACGTCTCCCTGGCTTGTCTTTCTGAAGCAGCATCAAAAACCTTGTAACTGTATACAAGCACTTACGAGCTCTCTTCTGTCCTTCCATAAGGCCTGTTACTTTGTCAGGGAGAGAAATAATTCAAATTGACACAGAGTGTTCCAGAACAGCCCACATGGCTGTTATTTGCCTTGTGAACTTTTAGGTGTCTATGGACTTTTTTTTATTATTTGTTCCAGTCCTGTTCTGGGAATCGAAGCCAACACATGGCATCTGTGATTCTAGCTGTGCCCTTTTAGAGGCAGGAACGCTGCCTACCCTTCTCCCTCTTCTAAATCCTTACCTGAACATCACAAGCTTTTGCAGAGTACTTGCAACCAGCAACACTCTGAGTGTGCTTTGGCCAGGTACTAAGGATGAGCGGTGTGGCTGAACTGAAAGGTTCTGATTTATCTAAGTACTCCTTCGCTTTTTCTTCCCCTATTCCAGCAGAAGATCTTACATTTTATCTGTATTTAAGCCATCTGATTTTAGTCATTACTCTCAATGAAGGCTGAAGCAAAAAAAAAAAGCTTTTGGCCTTCAAGAGACCATCTGTCAATGGCTTTCCTTCAGCACTTCATTTTTATCTTACAGAATGATTTGTTGTTATCATTTCGTGCTTTTGCCTTCTTGATTTTGTCTTTTACTTCCATATTGCATATTTTCATCTTCAGCAGTCTAGTCTGGCTTCCACTGCTTGTGCATATTCCAGTGTTTGAAGTCAAAGAAGACCTTGTGGTTTAATTAAATTGGCTTCTTACCATTGCTGCTTCTTCTTCAGAATAGTTTACTCTTCTACCTGCAATATTCTTCTTCCTCAAAAAAAAAAAGGTCAGTTTTCCTTATCCCCTTTTTTCCCACTAACTGTCCATAAGATCTTACCTACCTGTTCTCCAAATTTAATGAAATCTGTGTCCTTGAAGTCCACCATTTTGCTCTTGCTGCTTTCTCCTTCCTTTTCTATGATCATGAATACTGTCATTTTGCCACCCTCGTCTCAATTTCTACCTTTGCATTTTCAGCCATTAATTTCCAAATCTGTAGAAATCTTCTCTCTACTCTCCATACTGGATTTTCTCTCCTACACATCAAGAAATTGTCGCAAGCTCAGGAGCACGCTGAACACTGCCTGTATTTTGCTATCACAAAAGATGCCCACAGCTACTCTTTAAAAGTGAGAACAACTGGCAGAGAGTAGCCCATATCTGGACAGCTAAACTCTCTCACCCTTCAAGACCAGGAAGCCATACCCTTGACCATGAGATCTGGCTGCTGCTCTCTGCTAACTTTGAGCAATGTTTGGGAATTGCTTTGGTACCCAAGGAGAAAACTGTGCCAGGGAATGTCCCAGCACTTCAGTGGAACGAACGGCAGCACATCAGTGCTGAGGAATGTGTTCCCTCTGGGACCACTTCATTTGCTTTGATAGATAGTCTCTCATTTCTTGGTTTATTACTTTCTCAACAGTGTGCTGGAGAATGATAATCCCTGGAGAGCATCACCTCCTTGAGGAACCTCCCCAGTAGCTCAAAAAATGCAGTCTCTGCCCACTCTCGTGGAGTGGGCTGTCCACAGTCAGTAGTTACCCTGAGAGCCCCTCAACTCCTTTCCCCAGGGATCAGACATTCAGCAACTTTTTGTCGCTCTGTGTTCTGGAGCTGAAAGCAAGCCCCATGTACTAGGCAGCCAGGCTTCCCTTCTCCTCTTTCTCATCCTTCATGAACAAACTGCATCCTTTCCTACTGATATGCCAATCCTATGAGTTATTCCACCATAACCCTATTTTATGACTATTAATTTTTGATCATTATATAGAGCACAAGTCCTGAGAGGCATATCAGGGGGAGCTGGGGCTCCCTTGAGAAAAAGAGGATGAGGGGAGACCATATTGCTCTGTCAGACGGTATCAGAGATGTTAGGGTTGGTCTCTTCTCTCAGGTGACAGGCAATAGGACAAGAGGAAATGGCTTAAAATTGCACCAGGGGGAGAGTTAGGTTAGATATCAGGAAGAATTTCTTTACTAGATGGGTTGTCAGGCATTGGAACAAGGTGCCCAGGGAGGTGGTGGAGTCATAATCCCTGAGGGTATTTAAAAGGCATGTAGATGAAGTGCTTAAGGACATGGTCTAGAGGTGGACTAGCCGGGGTTAGGCTGTGGGTGGACTCAGTGATGTAAAGGGCCTCTTCCAACCCAGGCAATTCTATGGTTCAATGACTTCCACTTCCTTTTATTAATGTCAAGTTTTTGTGCATTAATCTAAACATCAAGATGCTTTGTGGGGCAATACCCCCCCCCCCCCCCAGCTCAGATACTCTTTCACCCTCCCCTTTTGTGGGTAAATCTGTGATTCTCTTTGTCTAGAAATGAGATGCTGGGAATTGTTTCGTTGCAACAGGCAAAAAGAAGGAACAAAACCAGGTATGTTCTGTGTAGCTTCAAGGTGAAGGGAAAAAAAATTGCAGAAGCAGGACAATGACACCCGCCCTCCATCTGAGCACGGTTCCTCTTCCCGGGTTAGAGTCCGTGCGGGAAGCATGTGATATCCTGGCAGCAACACAGCAAACGTCCAAGAGGGAAATGACACGTTAAAACGAAAAGACAAACACATTTTTCACCCTGACAGACAGCTGGCTTGCATCTGTATTTTCACAGGCATCAGCAGTGTTGACTGTTATTGTTAAACGCGCAGACACTGCGCTGGGGTGTCAGAGGGCCTGGATTCTCCGCAGTGCTGTTGCCCACGTCTAAGACATCCCGAAGTGATTAATGGGCTTTCGGGCCTTGCCTCTAGGATGCCTTAACGTCAGAACACGCTGACTCGCGAGCAGGACGCTGTCAGGCTGTCCCGTACCAGCGCCGCACCCGCGGCAGAAAACGCTCCCCCTTGCCGGGGCGGCGGCCTCGGGAACACGACGGAGTCAAACGGGGTCGAGCCTGCACCTGCGGCTCCCCAAAGCCGATGCCCACGCGTGGTCGCCCACGGCCGCGGGGAGCCGGGACGGCGGCGGTCGCCGCCGGAGCCCTGGTGCCCACGAGGTGGCAGCACTGTGGGTACCGCAGGCCGGTACCGGGGGTTGGTTGGCGGGGGGGGGATGCTAAGCGGTGCGGCAGCCAGGCCGGGGTGGTCCCAGCACAGCCCCGGCGCTGCTGAGGGTGAAATGGGGCTGGGAGCCGGCTGTGCGCACGCTGGCAGCCCTAGGGAACAGCCAGCGCGTTAAAGCGGACCCTGAGCTCTCCTGCGGCCAGGCAATAGGAATAGCAGGGAGAATTCCAGCCCTTGGATGCCTCGAAGCAAAATTAAGACACAAGTGCCTATTTCCAAAGCATAGGAAAAATCCCAGCTCCGTTTGTTGCTCATCTGTCTCTGCAGCTCTGGGGTCAGCGTGTCCAGCGCAGAGAGCCTCCCCTGGCCCTGCCTGCCCGTCCTCACAGGAGGATACGGCAAATCTCTTCCGTCACCCCTGTGACTTTCCCTGGCAGCAGGGTCATCTGGAGAGGCATTAGCTCAGGCACAGCCACCAGCGGCAAGTACAGCCGCTTCCAGCTGTACAGCATGGTGCTGGACCACACTCTCACACACACACACACACACAACTGGAGACCTCAGGCTGCTCAGGAGACACCTCAGTGAGGTAACTTGGACACTCATGGAGAATCTGTGCCACCAGAATCAGCCAGAGCCAAAGGAGGGTAAGGTTAAGTGCCAGCACTTCTGGCCTTGCCCACCAGTCTGGGTCATTCATTCCCCCTGTGACTTGCAGCACTGTGTCTCACACCCAAGGCTCTTCTCTAACGGTGGATGCCATTTCTTTGTCAGGGGTGCCAAAAGAGGTTTGCTTGGGATTCAGAATATTATTTTTTATGAATTTTGGCTAAACTGTTGCTTTGATTTTATAATCCTTCTACAAGAGCTTGGAGCAAAGGCAGGGGACATTTTCCAATCAACCTCACTGAAAAAATTACCACAACAAGCTGTTTTGTCAGTGTGGTATCTGCACATGTGCCAAAAGCTGCTGGCTGAAATGGTTATGAAAGATGTCAAAAAAGGGAGACGCAGGCTGCGAGCAGCAGGTTCTGGACTTATGTCCATATGTAGCTGTCACATCTGAAATGTGTCCCTGTTACAGCTTTACAGTGCCTTTGCAGCAGCCAGTTAATTGCATCATAAGGTTTGTAGATCATGGAGTTATGCAGATGCCAGAGTTTGAAACAGCAAGCCAGGGGGGCAACCAGATGCTGAAGGAGGAAAGAAAATTGAGGGGAGGGAAGGGAACTCAAGCACTGGCCACAGCATGGATATCTGGAGCTGGCCTGGAGGTACCTCAGCAACTCCTGGTTTGGCCTCTATTTGTATAGTGGAGGGGGGAGAACTGTGCTCTGCTCCCCTCCTCCTCCATGCTCTTCCCTATGGATTCTCAGCACATGACTCCAGAGCCATGAGCTAGATATGCTTAGGAGGTCTGAGTGAAAAATGACCCCCAAAAGCTCTTCCCTTCATCCTGGTCTCTGAGGGGGTTTTTGGGTAGCTCACACTTTACATACTCGCAGACTGTGGGGTATAATAAAAGGCTTAACTGATGATGCGTGCAAAATGGAGGCCCAAAGGGAAGGGCAAAACACAGCTAGGTTTTTTCTTCTGTGCCCTAGCAGATCTCCTGGGAAGCCCCCAAGTCCCCATGTCCTCCTAGAGGAAGGAGCCTTTTGCTTTTGGAGGAGGAGAACCATCACCCCATGCTTCTCCAGGTAAAAGAATTTAATTGAGAGCCACATCTCTTCCCTGTGATGAACTGGCCAAGATGCTGTCTCCCAGCGCCAGGACCATTTCAAGGGTGAATCTCCCACCTAATTCAGAAAAGGCAGGAGGTGCCAGCCCACACTTCTCCAGTGGATTCTGGCATGCCTTAGCCTCCGGAGAGGTGAAAGACAGGGATACTCAGAGCACGTCTCAAGACGCTTCAGTTTTCTACTGCTTCTGGGAGGGTTCAGATGTACAAAAGGCTGAGTGTCTCTGGGGAGGGTGGGATATTTTTAACTGTCACTTGGCTGATGTTTGCTGTCATGCAGAGAGAGTTTGTTATTCTTTTCTGTATGGATTATATTCTTTTAGGAATAGCAAAAGCTCCGAGAGTCTGGGATAGGTGCTTTTCCTGCATTCACATAGGAATAACAGTAATAATAATAATAGTAAATCAAAAACTTCATAGCAAGGCCCAAGGTTTCACCAGAATGCCCCATCTTCTTTAAGCAGTGTGGCTGCTTCGTTTTAAAAATACAGTCTCATGTCAGCCTTTCAGAAAAAGAAAAAACAGGGTTATGCAACTGGCATTATAGACCAGGCGTCTGCCTATTGTGAATTTGTGTAGCACTTGAAAACAGTAGTTTTTGGCCCAAATTCAGCACATCACTTAGGCATATGCTTAACTTTAAGCATGAGAATAGTCATATTGAAATCAGGGGGACTGTTCACATGTTTACAGTTAAGCCTCAATCCAAATGCTTTGCTGAATTTAGGCCTCCTGGGAACCGAGAATGCTAATACAGTTTTCAGAGCCTGACCCTGTAAAATATTAAATACAGCTGAGCCCTCTAATTCCCACTGAAGTTAATGGAATTGAGGGTACTTGGCATTCCTCGGGTGCGTGCAGCCCTGCACAGAATCCATCCCCAACTGCAGCCGCCGAAGACGTGCTCGTGCGCCTCCTGAAATCAAAGAACGATGCTCCTTGATTGCAGGTTGGATACAAGCTGCCATATGTAGAGCCCTTCCTCTTAAAGAGAGGGTTTCACCAGGAGCTTTTGGAGTCCTGAGGATCCAAGGTTACAAACATGACAAAAACACAGCGTGAGAAATGGAGAGAAGGAGTGGAGAGAATCGTGAAGGGTCTCAGAAATGTGCTCTCTTGGCCATGCTCATTAATGACATGTAGGATGCAATGCTTTGGAGTGATTTAGAAGCACCGTCTCCTGACTGGCCCTGGTATTTGTTGAGTTGCCAATTCCAGAATTTGGAAAAGGAGAGCAGACCTGGCTGAAAGATCTGTGTTTTGAAGATTTTATTTTTATGTTTATATTTTTATTGGCTTAAGCTTCATATTTTTATTATATTTCTTATTTGAAATAGCAATTCTGATGAGGAAAAGCTCCAAAAGTTTCCAAACCACAAACTCAACTGCATACTTAAAGCTTTTAAAGCAGTCTGCAGGACCGGCCATCGATTTGTGGCAATAAAAAATGTTGAAGATTTTAAATATTGTAAGACTTGAGTGAAAATGTAGTTATGTTTTGTTACTTATTTTACTCCGTTTCAGGGAACTGTCTGAAATTGCTGACAAACCTTTTGAAGGCAGAAACATTTTGAAAATTCTGCCACTGAAACACTGACAGGTTTTTCAGCTAGGCTTGGAAGTGTGGATGGCTTTACAGGTTGGTTTGGGCTGGGGAATCACAGAATCACAGAACATCAGAAGTTGGAAGGGATCTTGAAAGATCATCTAGTCCAGCCCCCTGCCAGAGCAGGATCACCTAGATTAAATCACACAGGAATGCGTCCAGGTAGGTTTTGAATGTCTCCTCAGAAGAAGACTCCCCAGCCTCTCTGGGCAGCTTGTCCTAGTGCTCCATCACTCTCACAGTGAAAAAGTTCCTCCTTATATTCAAAAAAGTTCCTCCTTATATTCACATGGAAATTCCTATGCTCCTGCTTGTACCCACTGCCCCTTGTCCTATCGCTGGCCACCACTGAAGAACCTGACTCCGTCCTCCTGACTCTCACCCTGTACATATTTATAAACATTAATAAGGTCACCCCTCAGTCTTCTCCAAGCTAAAGAGTCCTAGCACCCTCAGCCTCTCCTCATAAGGAAGGTGTTCCACTCCCTTCATCATCTTGGTGGCCCTGCCCTGGACTCTTTCAAGGAGTTTGTGTCCTTCTTGAACTGAAGGACCCAGAACTGGACGCAATATTTCAGGTGTGGTCTCACCAGGGGGAGAGGTGGAGACTTGACTTACTGACTTACTGACTTGACTTCTTGACTTACTAATCACACTCCTTCTAATACACCCCAAGGAGGCATGAGGAATTTGGCTGGCACAAAGAAGGTTGCAGGGAGTGATATCAGGGTCAAAATTTTGGCGGGGGGTTGATGGTAAAGAAAGAATTCTGATGAACTGGAAGAGGCATCCTGTTGCTCAGAGTAGAGTGTGGCAGAAATAACTGTGGCAACTGTGCTGGAAGCTATGGGGCATTCTTATTGGGATGACTTTACAGATGAGAACACGGCTTCTCAGTAATGGATGACTTCTGTACTGAAAAGGAAAAAAGGCTTCATGATGAAATAATTTATCTTCCAAGAAGTTCATGGCATATCACTTTGGGGATATGAATGGGATATGAAGACCTGTGTCTCCCATTGTGTAACCTGTAATTAGCCGCCCAGGCTGCATGGTACAAAAACGAGCAGCATTTTTGGTGCCTGGTGGGAGCGGTCAGACAGCCATGAAGCTCTGCTCTCTGTGCCTTTCTGGATGAGGTATATAGTAAGTATATAATAAAGTATATAGTAAAGTATATTTCTCAGAGTATTTCATTGTATGGTCTTCCTGCTGTACTATGCAGTATGGGCAGTAAGGACCCCGTTACACTGAAGTGTAGTTTCCTACAGAGCAAGCAAAATCTGCAAGGGAAGGGTAATACAGCATCAAATTGGTCTTCCTGTTAATTAAAGCATGTCATGTAAATGAGGCAAA
Organism: Laterallus jamaicensis coturniculus; assembly: GCA_022605575.1. Taxonomy (NCBI): domain Eukaryota; kingdom Metazoa; phylum Chordata; class Aves; order Gruiformes; family Rallidae; genus Laterallus; species Laterallus jamaicensis. The sequence continues at coordinate 76,353,343 of JAKCOX010000001.1, read as the reverse complement.
AATTCAGCATTTAGAATTCAGCAACTGGAAATGATCAAAAGTTTTGCCTAAACATCCAGGCACTAAAACGTTGGCATTTCTGAGCGGGTGCATTTCAAATTTGAGCCATTTATCCTGCTTTGGCTGAAAATGAATGTTGGAATTTTCAACTGGAAATTCTGCCTTTTGGTCAAGTCTGAGTTAAACTGATGGGAAAAGAAATGGAGATCCTGAAAATCAAGATAGGAGGTGATGAAAACTGGATGAGAATTCTGGTAGGCTTCATGGGAAGTCTGAATGATTAAAAAAATTGTAGAGGAAAATGCATCAGAACCTAGGTAATCTTTCTGCATTTTAGCCAAGAGAAAGAAGGGGAATGGCCAAAAGTGTTCACCACTTTTGAAACTACATGGCAGAGAAAATTATGTTAAAAGCACTGGAGAGAGAGCTGTCCTGGAGAAAAGCTGGTGAATGTTTCTTTCAGGCTGATGCTGGAGTCTGGAGGAGGCTCAGAGCATCAGACTGGGATGTGTGGTGGTGCGAAGGGAAGCTGGGCTGAAAAAAGCATCTGAAGAAATCAGATCTGAAGTCATGGGAGCAGGATGAATGCCCCAGAGAGGTAGAAAAAAAGGAGAAATCTGACACCGTGACCCTTCTCCTCTTTTCCCATAGATCCTTCTTCAATACAGACAGGCCTGTCCTTCCTCCTGGGATTTCAGTAGAGCTCTGAGCAGCTTGGCACATGGGTCTTGTGGCACTTAGGGAGATTTGCACCTCTTACTGCTGTAAACACTCACAAAAATGTCAAATTCAGTTCCAAGGCTCCGGCTGAATGCAGCTGACTGACTTGATACACTGCTTTCAATGGGAAGAGCAAATGATTGCCTCTGGATTCAGTGTGTGGATGCCGCGGCCTGGGGGCGCACAGCGGTGTTGCTTGAGTGGGATCTCTTCCCCCAGGCTTTCCCATTCCCTCTCGTGTGCCCTGGGAATGCTCTGTCTATCCTGGACTCCACGGATGACCGAAATGCCACGAGACAAGGAAGGATGTTTGCACTTGCCTGTGCACTGTTGCCCTCTGCTTCTCCAAACTGCAGGGGCCACCTAACAATAATACTTATAGAGGGCTATATATTTTCCTAGCACTGTACAAATATTAACTAATTAATACCCAGGACTCCTGTCGCCCATTCTGCTAGACTCCACCAGCCCCAGGCAAGTCATTTAACCTCTGTTTGTCTTAGCTCTCCCATCTGTTACACATTGGTTTTAATTGTCCGCTGAGAAGCCAAGTAAGTTGAATGAGATATTGGGCATGTAAAAATGACTTGCACAGGATAATGTGGAATGGCTTGGCTAAGCTCCTCATGGCTCCCTTGTCAATCCAGGTTATATTTTAGCATCTCCAGCATGGCTAGACTAGGTACTTGGCAGACCAGGATCGTATGCGACTTCTAAGGGGGAAAAATGAAGTTTTGAACAAGTTCACTTCTAATCCCTAAAGGATTGGGGGCAGAAGAGACAGTATTTAGCAGAAGAGCTGCTTGTGTGTCAAGCGGGAGGTGACTTAACCTGTTTTAGTCTACAACGGAGTGGATCCAGAGTCCTGCATGAAACATGTGGTACTTCTCCAGCAGCCCTGGAACAGACACTGAGAAATACAGTAAGGCTTTGAGGATTATCCCAAAGGAGAATCAGACTCAGAGCAGACTGAAGTGCTTGGATCCTAACTTCTACCTTTGGCCCTAAACATCTTGGACCCTGAGCATATCCTGTGAAGCTGGTGGGATGTCGGTGGTCAGTGGTGTGTTCACCCCAATGTGAGTACGATCCTCCCCCCAGAGAGCAGTGCTATGAAAGAGGCTGGTGGGTGCACCAAGGCAGGATCTGACAATGAGCTTGAGACGTGGCAGCTGATTGTGGATGAACAAGGTCATGACATCAGCCTTGCACTCTTGGCCCTCCTGATGGAGAGATGTATTTCTCTGGAGCATAAGGGCTGTGACTGAGTTGCAGATCTTTGACGCTGTCATGGTCTAAAACAGGTTTTCCAGGTGGAGACTGCTGGCAGGAGAGGTCTAGCAGGTAAATCTGGGCACTGCTGGTGAAGTTGTGGCTACTGGTGGGGACATGCCATCACTTTGCACAGGAGCACTCCCTTCCCTGTGGTAGAACAGTGTGATCCCAAAGACTCTTCTGACAGAGTTGATGGACCCTGCAAGGGTTCAACATAAACCCCTCCTTCTGCCTTATTTCCTCTCTCCATGCAAAACCCAGTGGATGGAAATCCCCACGCTGGTAAATTGCTACAGGGGCTCTCTACCGCTGGGCAGTTTTCCTTCAGAAGGGATACTCACCTGTTGTTTGGGGGTTTTTGTTCCACTCGAGCTTCCACTTAAAGGCAGCTTGCTTCTCACAGTACTCTTAAAAAACAAATCTCAGACTCCTTTATGCAAGCAATGTCACTTTTCCAAAAGCTCAGGTTTTCCAGTGCGGTAATTACAAGGTAAGGAGGTTCAATTTTGCGCTGAAAACCATTTCTGACCAAGTGAAATCCCTTTTGCTGATTGAAATGGCTTTAAGATGGGTTTATAACCTGTACTTTTAAATGGAGAAATAAACTTGTGAAACCTTGATCCAGCAAAGGACTTAAGTACATCTTCAACCCGATGATCTCTTGAGGTCCCTTCCAACCCCTACAATTCTATGATTCTATGATTCAACCACATATGCAGGAGGTTGCAGGCTGGATTTGGGACATTAAGGGGTAGGATTATACACGAACATTTGCAAAGCTGGTTTTACTTTTTAATGAAAATGGAAAACTGGCCCTTTTAATGTAGAAGGTGTAAAATGGGTCATTGCAAGTGCACGTGTACCATTGCAAGCTGTTCCTGGGCATAATCAATAAGCACGTGAGAAAAGTTCTGAAACTGTAGCTTTCACAATCTGGTGAATTCTTGAAAGTATGGGAAATCTGCTTTTAAATCAAGGCTGAGTTAGACTGTGTTTACAGCTGTTAATATAAACAAGGAAACCTAGCTACAGAGCTCACAGCATGACTGCGACATCATGTTTTTGTTACTCTGACTGAAAACTATGCATAATAATCAGCAGATTATTTGGTATTTAAATTCAAGTATGGATTCAGTTATAAACCTCTGAAGATGGATATTAAATTAAGGCTCCTTAATTCTGCCATCTTTTTTGCAAATACCTAATGGTTAAGTGTTGCTAATTTTTGCTTACAATAACCCTGGAATAAAAATGGTTGCAATTAAGCAGTTAAATGCTGTAATCAAGAGTCACACTGAAAGTTAAGGCTGCGAGCGTGCTAAGCGTGGAAAGGGGGGATTGAGTAGGAAGACATGGATTAGACACACACATTATTAAAAGAGCTTTTCTTGAAATACACAACTTCCAGGGTGCCTGCTGCTTTGTGCTGGGTGAATAAAATAAAAGAATTCGGCCAGGACATCTCTATTGGGCTGAGAGGGATTTGTTTGGAAGAGTTGGACAGTGAAACAGGCTTTAGGCTTTCAGAATGCCTGGCTTCTCAAACACTGGTATGCAAATACTGTTTGGGGGTGGAGGGAGGGAATGCTAGTGGTCTCCCATTCCTTCCTCCCCAAACAGTGAAACAGTATGGGAAGAAACAGGAAGGTAATGAGGATATGTCGAAATCATATCTAGCACTCCCATGACCCAGTTTTGATGGTGTGGTTTAAAGGAGCCTTTGTTTGAATGTAACGCTTTGGCAGGACAGTGAGTCTGTGCTGCAGTGTTGAAATAGCACAAGAAAGCTGGAAGAACTACCCCGAAGAGCCCTGGAGAACACATGCTATGCAGTTATACATCCTTAACGTGCAGGTCCCTGTTCGGTTTTACTCTTCCTGCTTTCCCAGGGGAAAACACATGGTTTGCAAATACCCCGTATGAACCCGCCAGACAAAGGCCTCAAGGTACGTATTGCCCTCTGTGTGGGGTCCTGATCCCACTGTGTTGCATGTGCGTGTCTCACTTCACCCACCCAAGAAACTCCTAAGACCATACTGACTTACTGAAAGCTCTGCAGGACCAAAACCTTTTCACATCTCAGTGGTTCTCAGGGTGAACTTGCGGAGTTCACCATTAAAATCCAAGCTTTTCCATCAGTCTTGGGAAAAAAGATAATGCATTGGTATGGATTTGTAGAGATGGGAGGGGTCACCCAGGGTCCATAACCCCCCAAGAGGTTTTAGAGACAGGGGGACTCACTAGCCTAACCAGCTCACCCTTACCTATGGCATGGTGTACAGAGGCAGGGGCTTTGCCATTGAGCAGAAAGTGTTGGCTTGGTGGTTGTGGTCGGGTGGAAGACAGAGAAGATACATGTGCAAGAAGGAAAAGTATGGTGGTTTGCACACAATCAGCTGTGTGGAAAGATAAAACCAGATGTCTAATGCCTAAGCTGACAAAGCTGGACGTTTTAATCCCTGAACAACCTCTGATTTATTCAGTGTCCTGAGACTGAAGAGCAGTGCTTTTCCCCCACTCACCAAAGCCTAGCTCACCATTAAAGTGGGAGCTCCTCTCTTCCCACTCCGGATTTCTACACAGGGATTTTCTGAGGAAAAGTGCTGTTTCCAGCCATGTTTCATAATCAAGCTGCACTTTAAGAGCAGCGAGCAAGCCTCGGCGCATCTGGAGATATGGTGTGCTTAAACAACCCGATGTTCAAATAAACATGTTGTTGCTTTTTGCTTCTTTCTCCTCCAGGCCAGCCCCAGGTTTTGCTGAGCTCAGACCTTTTCCTTGTGGCTGCCGCTGAGCTCGTCCCCTCCTCGGTGACCATGTGAGGGAGGCAGGATGTCCCAGGAGCTGAGATGTCCCTTGGCTTCAACTGAGATTGTCCTCCATGACCTTTGGCAAGACACTCCTTCCACCCACCGCTTCTGTCTGGCATTGATAAAAGTCAAAAACATTTATCTAATAAATGGTCTTGTGGGGATGGAATCTAGCAGTGACTGCAAGAGATTTAGATGCTGCATGGTGAAGACCATGTAAGCATATGGATGAAAGGCAGCTTTACATTAAGGTTCTTCTGGTAGCTGCCTCACTTACTGCCCTTTGAACATGCCCAAACATCCATATTTTCTGATAGAACTTAAAAGAAGATTCTGGATGGAGCAGAAAGGGGGTAAGACCCCACAGGCCCCTCTGCAGAAGTACTTGCTTCACTCTAAAAGTATGAATCAAAAACATACAGGAGAGATCAGCCTATGTCCCTTCTAACCTCAGAAACAGGGATCCCCATACTCTACATAAAAGCACATCCTTGAACCCCACACACCTTTCCTTGCCCCAAGGGTTGGACATGTTGGGTTTATGAGGCAACTGAGAAATTCCCCACTTGAAAGCAGCCATGCTGTCCTAAACAAGGCTTGAGCGTAACAGGCTTCGGCTTGCCAATCTAAATTGCCTACACAAACCCTTCCATACAGACCTAGCTGTCTCTGTGGGGGAAGGCTGATATAACAGCGTTGGGATGGCAAGCGCCACTCTGATCCCTGGTCCCGTTGTGCTGGAGCCATGAGCTGCAGGCCTGTAATTGTCCCTCCGCAGTGCGCACATCTGAAAGTGGTCAGCTCCCAAATCCTCCTGTGATTCCAGCCTGAAAAATGGAAACCTTTTGTTTCTCAAATAGGCAAACTCTTATGACTTTTTTTCTGATGATTTCCCCACACCCCCCCTAAATTTTTTGGCTGAAGTCTAGTCACTAAATCTGACCCAAATTCAAAAATAGCTTTGGCTGCCAGTGGGGAGGGAAAGGCCTAACTCTAGCATGATGTTCCAAAAATCTGGGCTTTTGTGTGAATTTAAGTAGGGGGAGGTTGCTTTGGTTTTTTTTAATAGCCTATCAAACCTCATCCTGTCCTAACATTAGAGCATTGCTCAGAGCTGTTTCTGCTCCACTGGTGTTGTATACCCCAGAGTTTTGACAAGAGGTTAACACAGTGTACTCAATATGTACTTGGTTCACAGCAGTTGTTGCTCATTGACATCTGAGCTGCTTTCTGAATCAGCCTTCCAAGTAGGTTCTCCATGATTAAGGTCTTAATATTTCCATTATAATCCGGTTTGTTTTCAACTGATAACTTCAATGCAAAGGAAAGATCCTTTCTGTGTCCAATTTGGCAACTGAGATAGAAGGGGGAGTGGGGTTTGGGTTTTCTTTTTAGCTTTGGCTTTAAAAGATGATTTGATTTGACTGTTTCCATTATGACAAGTCTCTCTCTTTTGCAAGACCCAGATTTTCCTTTACTAAAATTCTTTCATTCTGTAAATATCCATGTTTGGACTTTCTTAGTCAGGTTATTTGAATCAAAGTTTAAACCAAAGATTTATTTTTTTATTCTTGGGTGCAGGGAGTAGGAAGGATATTTTCCCTTCTACTTGAATAGCTTTTGGATGTCGTATAACCTACAGGTAATACAGGCTAGAAGCTTGGGGCTAATTCCTTATTCTCCAGCGCAGAAATGAGGAGAGCATCGGCCTCCAGTAGGATAAAGACTGGGAGAAGAGCTCCTTGAGAGTAGCCCTGCTGAGAAGGACCTGGGTGTCATAGTGGATGAGAAACTTAACATGAGCCAGCAGTGTGCTCTTGCAGCTCGCAAGGCCAGTGGGATCCTGGGCTCCATCAGAAGAGGGGTGGCCAGCAGGGACAGGGAGGTCATTGTCCCTCTCTACTCTGCCCTCGTGAGACCCCACCTGGAGTACTGTGTCCAGATCTGGGGCCCCCAATACAAGAAAGATGTGGAACTGTTGGAGAGGGTTCAGAGGAGGCCATAAAGATGATTAGAGGGCTGGAGCACCTCCCCTACGAAGAGAGCCTGGGGGAGCTGGGCTTGTTCAGCCTGGAGAAGAGAAGGCTGCGGGGGCACCTCATTGCAGCCTGCCAGTACCTGAAGGGACCATACAGACAGGAGGGGAATCAACTTTTTAAAAGGGCAGATAATGGCAGGACAAGGGGGAATGGATTAAAGCTAAAGGAAGGAAGGTTTAAATTGGATATTAGGGGGAAGTTTTTTACGGAAAGAGTGGTGAGGTCCTGGAACAGGCTGCCCAGAGAGGTGGTGGATGCCCCATCCCTGGAAGTGTTCAAGGCCAGGTTGGATGGGGCCCTGGGCAACCTTGTGTAGATCCAGGCCTGATGTTGGTGGCCCTGCCTGTGGCAGGGGGGTTGGAACTTTATGATCCTTGAGGTCCCTTCCAACCCATGCCATTCTATGATTCTATTATTCTATGATCCTGCACCCTTCTTTTGGGTCAGCTGTGAATGATGTCTGATTCACCCTGCTGACTTCCGTGGAGTCACTTCTCCCGACGAAAGGTCTTAATCTGGATGAGCTGGGGCAGCTGTATCTGGTCTTGAGAAAACAGGGACAATCTTTAATTGGATTATAAAAGTTGTCTCTCAGGAAGGAGAGGAGAAGTGGGATGAGTTAACAGGAAACAGAACCAGCCACAACAGTTCTGTAAGACCTGTTCGTGGTCACCCTCTCAAAACATAACCAACTGCCGCCAAGCATGACTCCACCACTGTTTTTGAGGTGGGCCTGGTGATTTTTTTACAAGGCTAGTGATAGGATTCCTTGGCACACAGCCTGGACTCTGCTGCTTCTTTTGTGGGAGGGGGACTGTTGCTTTTTCCCTGCTGTCTCTTGCTGCAGAAGTTGAACTCAGTTGCTGCACCGCACTGAAAGCATCCTGGGAATAGAAAGTTTTACTCCTTTCCGGATGGCTGTCGAAATAAACTGGGGCCCCGAGCTACTGCTGAGTTTGCATGTGCATGACAACAAAACTAGGGCTTCACACATGCAGAGCACTTCATCACCACGAGCATGCTGCCACAGTCAGCAGCAGCTCCCACGGAGGGAAGGACAGGATTGTTTTCTCCATGGGGAATGAGTAGAGCAGCACAGGGAGGCCAGTGGTGTGACCAAAACCATGCAAAAAATCTGTGCTGGAGTGCAGCTTTGAGTGCATGCACCCTTGTCTGAGTGACACGGGACTGATGTAATACCTGCACATCCTGCCCTTTCCTGCTCTGAATTCCTGGTTACAATGGAGCCTGTGACAGCCTAAACTGTCCCTTCGAGCCACAAATTGAAGCAAGACCTTTCCAGTCAGCCATGGCGATGGTTTCAATAGGTTTACTGGTGTGCTCTGTTCAGTCTTAGAGGTTTGTTTTTAAACTGTCATCTTGAGCTGGTGCCTGACTTCCAGTTAGAGCGAGGAGCTCATGTCCGCTTCCATTCATATAGAGCAATAAAGCTAGAAAGCTTTAAAAAGGTGGGAAGCCAGGTTTTCTCCTGTATCTTTATAGATTCTGCAAATCCTTCTGTGGTCGTAAAGAGTTGATTCTGTCTCCTCTGTTGATAAGAACATGCGTGTGCTTACGCCACTCACTCCTACCAAAGCTCCCCAGCAATTCCTGTTTATTTGGCTTGCTTTATAAAGCAATGCGTCAATTTGAAAATCATTAGGTATTCCTACCAGGAGTCAAAGACCACATTCAGAGTGGATTACATGCATGTTTCTTAAAAGTGTTAATGTGCTAATCTGCTGGTTACTAGATCCAGGCAAAATGCCATGATATTCCACATGAGCAAAATACCACGGTTCTTGGAGATTTCATATAAATATTACCCACTGTGTTCCCACATTTGAAGTGTTATACTTGTCTATTAAAATCAACAAGCTGGAACTAGTATCTGGAAATAAGTGATATTACTGTTTTATTTATGAACTTCGGATTCAGATCCTTTTTAATAAAATACCTTGCAAATAAGGAACAGAACATGAATCTTACTGTTATTTCATGTATTCCATGTAAATATTTCAACTGTGCCTTGCAGCAATAAAAGCACATTATGTGCACTCTGTGTTACCATTGTGACCAATAATGTTTGACTTACTGTACTGTATTTAGTCCAAAAGCCAAAACAGAGTCAGGGCAGTGCCGTGGCTGTTATTACAGCGTGCTGCATGTAAGGAACGAGACTTGCAATAAACAAGGCCTCACACTAAATAAGGGCTTGTTCACGATGAAGCCGCTTGGATTACAGAGTACTCCTGACGCCGTTAAAGAGTTAAAAATTCTATTTGTGCTCCGGAACAGGGGTGGGGTGATGCCACACAAACATTAGCCAGTCTGTGATTTTCTGATTCACAGAGTGGTCCCTGCAGTTTCTTGCAAAGCAAATGCACAAACAGGAGAACAAGCCTGCTTTTGGTATAGCAGCACCTCAGCAGTGAAGCTACAGGAATTGCCCAGACATACCCAGAGCTTTCGCCGGTAGGAACTACAAGGTCACTTTGACTTTTTACTTTTATGCTTAAGCTCAGTCATCCCTCAAAGGCTTGGTCCTGAGGAAGGGCAAAGCCCAACACTGCCTTAGGATATGGCTTTCACTGACACCCTCTTCTTATCAAAGGGAGTGTGAAGATGACCTCAGTTCAAGAAGGACACAGAACTCCTTGAGAGAGTCCAGCGCAGGGCCACCAAGATGATGAAGGGAGTGGAACACCTTCCTTATGAGGAGAGGCTGAGGGAGCTGGGCCTCTGTAGCTTGGAGAAGACTGAGAGGTGACCTTATTAATGTTTATAAATAAGTACAGGGCGAGAGTCAGGAGGATGGAGTCAGGCTCTTCTCAGTGATGGCCAGCGATAGGACAAGGGGCCGTGGGTGCAAGCTGGAGCATAGGAACTTCCATGTGAATATAAGGAGGAACTTTTTCACTGTGAGAGTGATGGAGCACTGGGACAGGCTGCCCAGAGAGGCTGGGGAGTCTTCTTCCCTGGAGACATTCAAAACCTACCTGGACGCGTTCCTGTGTGATTTAGTCTAGGTGATCCTGCTCTGGCAGGGGGTTGGACTAGATGATCTTCTGAGTTCCCTTCCAACTCCTAATATTCTGTGGTTCTGTGGACTGTTAACGTGCAGGAGTCTGCAATGTCATGCAGCCTCTGACAGGAAGAAGCCTTCACTATGATGAACATGGCTCTGATAAGGAATTTTGTCTTTCTTCTGTTTGCTGTCACACAATCTAGTTCAAGGTGAGAAAGGCCCATATGTCATCAAGATCAGCCTCAGCTGTTTTTATTGTGGGATTTGGCATATTTTTTTCAGTATAGTCCTTATTTTCATTGGGGCTGAATGCAGATGCAGACGTAGTCACCTCTCAGCCTTATAATCAGAGGTATGTGATTTACATTTTTTGGTAGGAGTGAGGGGACTTTAGGTGTGGCTATAGCTCTCTCAATTAATTGTTAAGCTAGCACACACACTACATGATATGTTTTCCTCATTTTCACCTTTTTCAGAAATCTTGTTCTTTCCTTTTAGCAAAATGCCCTGAGTTACTTTAACCAGTTCCTAATTGGTTAAAAATTCCTTCAAGTGTTTATTTCAGATCAATTCCAAGTCGCTCTTCTTCTCCCCTTCCTCTCCGCCATTTAGGCTACTGAACTGAAAAACCTCACATTTTCTCAGTGCTACTTCACTGGCTATTATACGTACACCCATCATTTAAGGCTTAAGTAGAAGTTGACTTATATGCATTCCTGGGGTATACATTTCACTTTGTATGGCTGCCAGAAACTTACATTCATCTTATCAAGGGTATCACATGAGCCGTAAGGAGAGAACAGGCCATATATCTTTGTATTCAGTGATAGAGGCTTGGGCCTGCCCATCTGCCATCTCTAAACCCTTGATGCGACCTCTGCTACAGTTGAACTTTAACAAGTGTCTTTTATTCAGAGTGGACAGGGGATAAGAGTTAGGCTAGAAAACCACCTCCAGTTTGGAGACAGATGTGCAGCTAATGATGTCACAGTTGGTAAGACATCAGGCTTAGGGGATTGATAATGGCATACAGAGCCTTTTCTTTTGGATCATATTTTACTCAAGATGCCAGTACTTACAGTGGAAAATTACCATCTGAGATCCATTTGTGACATCTGGTAAATGAGTGATGCAATCTTATCTCCTTCCCAAGCATGTCAAGGATCTGCAGTGTTTGACCAGCATTGCTAGCCCTCCTGGTAGCCTCAACTGCCACAGTGAAGATACACAGCCACTGGACACCCTGCACATGAGCTACTCTGACCATCTGCCCATGTGGATGGCACAGACTGTATTCACCACACCCTTTTTTGGTTCTTGGCTTTGGTGCCTAAGTAATAAGCATTGTAGGTGACTTTCCTGCTCAATGGAAGCTCTGTCAGAGGCTGATTCAGCCTGTGAAAAGCAGGGGTGTGCCAGTCCATCTGCAGGGATTACTGAAGGAGCCTTGGGAGTCTGCGCTTCTTTCATAGGATCACAGAATCACAGACTGGTTTGGGTTTGGAGGGACCTCAAAGACTATCTAGTTCCAACGCCCTGCCATGGGCAGGGACACCCTCCACTAGACCAGGTTGCCCCAAGCCCCATCCAACCTGGCCTTGGACACTGCCAGGGAGGGGACAGCCACAACTTCTCTGGGCAGCCAGTACCAGGGCCTCACCACCCTCATCATAAAAAAAATTATTCTTTATCTATATCTTTCAGCTTAAGGCCATGACACTTTGTCCTATCCCTATGTGCCCTTTAATTAATCCCTCTCCATCTTTCCTGAAGGTCCCTTCAGTTACTAGAAGACTGCTCTAAGGTCTCCCTGGAGCCTTCTCTTCTCCAGGCTGAACAAGCCCAACTCTCTCAGCCTGGCTTCATCCAGCCCTCTGATCATCTTCATTGCTCTCCTCTGGACTTGCTCCAACAGCTCCATGATTTCATGCAAGTGTCTAAAATTAGCTGAGGACTTGGTCTTTATGGTTTTGAAGTCAAGAAATTTTTGTGAGCACTAAATTTATTGAAAGATACTGGGGCACAGGTACAGCTATGCTGCGATTTCAGCAACAGAAGAAGGAAATTTTATAACACATTTTAGTATCACAAGAAGCTCTTATTCATGAAGGTTCTTATGCTCCAGTAAGAGCAGCCCATATTTTCTTGATATTCTCCCTTTGTTTGGCCTTCTATGAACCCAGCTGTTCTTTAGACACAAAATGAAAAAAGCTCTCCAAGGTCTGACTTAGATGGTGTTAGAACTTCAGCTCTCCTGAGGAACAAAAATTAAATAGCCACACACAGACTAAAATGGTAACACGGTAAATCAGCCAAAACTCATCAGCACGTAACCAGGGCTGCATTGTTCTTCCCTTCTTCACTGCCAATAAATTTTGGGTCTAAAGATATTCTGCTATAATTCATTTCCTGTGTCTAAGAAATTCTGTCCAGGATACCAGAATATCTAAATCTGATAATTACTTCCACTGGACCACTTGGCACAACTCACCATAATCCGTTTAAGCTCCCAATTAAATCTTGCAGTGGAGAAGTGATGCTAACATTGCTTTAGAGCATCACTAAAGTCAAGCAGAAGACAGCTTTGCAGGTTCCCTTGGAACAACCATGTTTTGATGTCAAGGCAGCACCTTAATCAAGCTCAAATGACCTGTAGAAACATTTCTGTCAGGGTTGTTGGTAATACTTATTTCTGCACAGCTGAGACTTGGACTGGTTTTCCAGTGCCATTGGAGCGAAGTGTGGGGGGGAAATAAATGTTTTCAGGTTCTCTAGCTTGTGTGAGTGGGCCTCTGAGTCATCAAAAATCTGTTGCAATCCAGTTGAGATAAAGCAATCAAGTTTTCACATAAGTATTATTCTTTAACGACATAGGTATTATTCCTTAACGATCCCCTTTCCCTGGAGCTATTCAATATTTAGTTTCAATTTGTAGGGCTCTTAAATTGAGTTAGCAATACAGCATAATCCTGGAGCTATCCTGCCTCTAATCCTATAACAATACATTTTGTCATTTCAAAAAATGGTCTTTTTTTTCTTTTTTTTTTTTGTTTGTCCCAAAGGCAAAGTCATGTCATGCTCCAGGAATGTGTCTTTTGCAGCCAAAAGAGGAAATCCAACTAACCAAAATGTTATCAGCAATTAACGAAGTAGTTTAATGATTTTTTTTCAGCATTTCAGAAAAAAGAAAATAAAATACCAGTTCAGACTAAGTCCATTTAGCTGCATTAGACTCTGGTATGCTGCCAATATTCTTTATAATGGAGATTTAGAAGTTAATAGTATTGGAGATTAGAAATTGGTGTCAGTTACAGAACTGTGCAAAGTGATTTCTTTGCATTAAGACATAACAGCTGAAATGAATAAAATACATTTCTTTCTTATTTTTTTTCATTTAGCTGTAATTGCAGTTTTGGCATACTGGCCAAATCTCTTCATCCTGGCAGGATGTCCCCATTCCTCATTCAAAGAACACCAAGAAAAATTTTTAAAAAGAGGAAATGGATAACATAGTTTATCCTGGAAAAGAAAACCAAAACTACCAGTCCCTCCTCCACTCCCTTCACATGCAGTGCGGAAAACTCTGCTTAAAAAGTAAACAAACAAGAGGAGACTCTTGGCCTGACTCAGCCCAGGACCTGGACCTACTCCTGCCAGACTCACAGCTGGTGAAGGTTGGCATCTGCGGGATGGCCTCGAGCGGCTGCATGACACCCTGCAGGCAGGGATGCTCACCCACTGAAACCATCGGACCATCCTGAGGTGCTTTAGTGGTACCAGATCTGGAAACGGGGTCTTCTCCACATAGACCTGGAACTGAGACTCCCCTGGCTGCCAGCAGGCAGAGCTGAACCTGTCTGGCTTTTTAGGAAAAGGTGCTAGCAGCGACCTGTCTGTGACAGAGAGGTTTGCAGCCACTCATGAAGAGGGAGTCAAGAAGACTGCACGGGTATGTTTTCATGCTCTCCTGTAGCACTTCACGGCTATAGCTAAAAATACTACATAAGAACCTCTAAAGTTCTTAATTAAAGTTGCTGGGGATAAAAAAAATATTAAAAATCACAGAAAACCCATTGATTAGGTTCAATAGGGCCTTGTTTTTAAAAATGGCATTTGGGGCCCCAGAGTAACCCTTTAAACTGATCTTTCTCAAATACCTCAGTGATTCAGCACGTGCCATTCCACATCGAGGATTTATTACAACCTTAATAACATAAGTAATTTTAATAGACTGGGTGTGCGCACGTGTGTGTGCGTGCATGCTCGTAAGGGATTATAGTTTTCCAACTACTAATTTCCTTGCAAATTAAAATGTTAATATTCAACACACACTTGAAAGTCCCCCCAACAACAAACAAAAGTTAAGCTGAGCTGTTAGCACACAGAGAAAGTACAGAGAACTTGCCAACGTCACTGATTTGAGTTTTATGTAACTAATAGCTTATAAACACTTAACTGGAATCTGTGCAAAAGCGCGTTTCTGGGCTGAAACCACCTGCCACGTCCGGTCTCCAGTAAATGCTACCTGCTGGGGATCAGCCTCTGACAAATGTGTGGGCAAATCGGTTCTCAATCCAGCAAAGGGCCACCCGACAGCAGAGTGAGTCTTGCCTCACTGAGGACCGCAGGGTTTGGATCACAGATTAAAAAGAAGCTTGCACTGTAGCAGATGCAGCTGTGGTCCAGATAAGAGCGTTTTCTAGTGGCTGTTTAATGAGGGCTGCATCTTATCAGCAAAGCACTCATTAACCATTCTTATTTACTAGTGATGCCAGGTGGGATAAGATATCAAAATTACATTATCTGGAAAAAAAGGTAACAGTGATGTGGCATGTGAGATGTTAACCATTGGTGACTTCTTAATGGGCAAGTAAAGCATACTTTGTATGTTATAAATCATCTTATGTTCAAAAATTGATTTAAATGCTCATCTTCAGGTAAGGTAGTGTTGCACAAAACTTAGTAGGCAGGGGAAGGCCCTTTGAGTACAAGAGCAGCTTGAACACGGGAGTCGTCACATTGTGTGTGCAGGGACCGATGGCAAGGGCCAGATCCTGCATGCTGGACTCCCTGCCCCAAGCAGGACTGGATTTGCTTTAGCAGAGGCTCCATCAAGATGCAAGAGGCCCTTCAGTGACAATCCTTTGGAGGATGTGCTCAGAGGACTCAATTGGGAGCATAATTTGTGCTAGGATGGCTCTGTGGAAAGAACAGCATCATCAATCCCTGTCACTTCCTAAATTAGACCCATAATGGCATTACCAGAAAGCCATGTTCTAGAGTGCTTTCTATCTCTTCGCCTGCTCTTACTGCTGAATCAATCCTGCTAAATCTCTCCATTAGTCAGTGTGAAAACACTTTTTTATAATGCAGGACATGGCTTGTCTGGGAAGTTTGGAGCTGAGTATGATTTTCAGTAACAACCAAGTTACAGTGAGAGTAAACACAAATACAGCACTATGTGATTTATAAACCTGTTTAGACAGACAAGATGCTCCTCAGCTGCGCTGTAGGACAATAGAGCCCTTTGGTCATGCTGAGCTGCACGGGGCCCCGAGCAGCAAGCTTTTTTTGTTTCTTGCCAAAGAAAACGTTTGCCTGCTCTGGGACAGCCATCAACCTGGGCTCCTCAGAGAGAAATTCACTGCTAACCCTGGGAAGCGAGCGGCAGAAGGTGGGAACGTGGCAAAGGCTTCTGCTGAGGCTTTGGGCTTTGTGGCCTGAAGAAATGCAGATTCAAGCAAAGAACACCAGGATAAAAGGACGGAAAATGGGATCTTGGCCAGCCCCATCTCTGCCTTGAGGATGGCATCAGAGACAGCAGCCATACAGCCTGACTGGTATACACCAAATTCTGTGCTGTGGGTCCACATGAGAGCATCCCCAAAATGATTGTTTGCCACATCCTTGCTCTCCATCAGTGCCCAGGACTGATCGAAGCACAGCTGCAGCCCAGGGTGGGGATAGTTTTCCATGCAGGTCAGGGGAAGGAATAGCCGGGGAGGAGGGTGGGACAGTGCAGCATAGACATAGATTGGCTTAAGCTTCCCCAGAAGCTCATCCTCTACTCCAACAAGAGATAGAGCAGTCTTTGAGGTGCCTTCCTGATACTTGCTTCAGAATAGGATGAAACCCCTCTGGAAGAGAGTCTCTCTCTCTCTCCTCCGACCATTAGCTATTTTATGCCAGTTTAAACTCGGTGTTACACTAGTACATGTTTTGTGTAATTACACGTGAATATTATCAAAACAATAATTTCACTGTCTGAAAAAGAGGTGTTTTTCTTCTTGGAATGAAATGACATGGAATTTAAACAATTGGAGTTTTGTTCTGATTTGGAGTGGAAACAAGCTTGAACATGTCAAAATATGTCCAGAAATGGAAATTCCATTTTTTGACCAGCTGTATTGCCATTGCTTGCTATTTCCCTGGAAATACACAAAATATTTGTTGGCTGTTTTGATTTTGGGGTTGGGTTTTTGTTTGTTGTTGGGTTTTTTAAAGATCCAGAATTTATTTATTCTGAAACAAAATATTTTATCTTAAATGGGTGCAGAGAAGTTAAAAATGTGTCTCAACCTGTGACTCCAAATCAAGAAAAGTAGGAAACCCTACATTTACATGCATATTAATAGTCAATCACTTCTGCGACAGCCTCTGGGTTTTGTAGGGCTTGTTGCCTGATTTTTAAACATTTGCAATTGTTCTCTCTGACTCACAGGACCCAGACAGTGATGGTCAGAAGAAAGTCACGGGCTTTACTCAACAAAACCCTACTCCCCGTAGACGCAAAGACGTTATTAATGAGCCTGTGAGAGTACAAGGAGGCTGACAGTTACCTGTATGTTTTCCAGTAGGAAAGCTAGAAAACTTGGGTGCTATTTGCTCAGGATTTCCTAAATTGTATTCCAGCCACCAAAAAAAACTCACACCAAAAAAAATTTGCACATTTCCTGGGTAATTTTTAGGTCAGTCTCTGAGGTAGTGCACAGCCCCTGAAAGTCTTTTGACATGTGCTGCATTTCCATAGTCTCATGGGATATAGCACATGCAAGCTAGAGCTGAAAAAGTAAGGGAAGGACATGGTGCTGTCCCCAGCACCAAGGCAGAGTGTGACCCTTGGAGGGGGTGCAGAGCCCCACTCGATCGCAGGACACGTGGGTTGCCAGAAGGAACAGGTGAACCAAGGGAAGGGCTTAACTGGGATTTCCCAGCCTGAGCAGGAGTAGGAATGGAGGTGGGAAAAGAGCTGAAACTGCCATCCAGTACACAGGTATGTAGCCTGCAGCAGAGACCTTGGCATCTCTGTCCAAGACTTAGGAGAAGAGGGAAGACTGCATTCCCCTTCTCTGCAGAAATCTTCCTTTGCTGCTGCAGGCAAACCACCGGGTTTTGGTGTGAAGGTCAATCTGCCTGATCCCCGAGGCCTTAGGGAGGGCTGAGCAGAGGTGGCGGGGGACAGATACCAAGGGGTGAGTGGATTCCATAGACCCCCTCATCCATAGTCCTCCCTCATGTACTACTCACTGCCTGTTTTTTCTCTGCTTTCCTAGGGCAATTTCCACCCTTTGAGGATTTCCCCCAAGCAAGGGTGGAGCAGACACCATGGTAGGATCCAAACAATTGTGCCATGGACTCCTTTTTAATACCTTGGCTTTCTATATAAAGCTAGGACTGTCTCCATAAAGCTTTTTCAGATATTACAGAATCACAGATTCATAGAATGGTCTGGTTTGGAAGAGACCCCGAGGATCATAGAGTTCCAACCCCCTGCCACAGGAAGGGCCGCTGACTTCCATTATGGCCAGTCTCACAGCTTTGACCCAAGAAGAGGGAGTAACACAACTTGGAGAACCCTTTTATGGCTGGGCTTCGTACAGCATAAATTTGGGATTAGATGAATCAGGCAGTGCAAACTCATGAACTTGTAATGTGTCTGCTTGTGTCCCAGCTAATCCCAACAGGTGCCACGCAGACATACTGCACATTAAAGATCTGTTGAGGGGATGAGGATAAAAATAGCAAGGGGCTGGGAGAAAAAGGACGCTTTAAAAGCGATTTTCCTCCTCCCCAGAAATGCTGTACTTGCGAACAAAGTTCTCTCCTGCACAAGAACCGTGTGCGCTAATTCTATTTATGTTCATATGCAGTTTGGGGGAGAGGCTCAAATATGCCGATCCAGCATTGTTGGATTTAAAGAAATTAATAAAAACAACTCAGAGCAGCTGGTTGAAACAATTATGCTTTTCACAGAAAGCCTTGCAGACTGCACAGAAAGTTATGAAAATAATCCTTTCAATTAGTGTGTGGTCAGTGCACCTGCAAAGGAGACTTGTCCAAGTAAAAGTATCAACTAGTGTCAATGAGAACAATTCATGAATTCATCATGAGGGCCTTTTTCTATTACCACATTTACACAGATGTGAATCCCTGGGGTGCAGACACCAGAAGGGTAACCCTACTGTAATCCAAAGAGCATGAGAAACATGAGTTCGGATCAGGAAAGCTATTAATTTTTGTGTATATTTTACTTCAGCATCCTTTCCTTCTTGCATGCACTGCATTTAACAATCATATCTATCTACTTTCCCCACACTGTCCAGCTCTCTAGAAAGAAATAACATTATTCTGGTGAAAAATGACATCAGCCAAAGGACTCTAGAAGACCAAAGGGATTTACAGCTCTGTAATTTTATCACCTGCACCATAGCTGTAAATGAGTCCATCAAGCTGGTAGAAAAATACTCACAGTCAGCTTTTAACCCATTTGTGCTATATCATAAATTGCCCAACTGGTCACCACAGTAGAGTGACATTATAGGGGGACAGATGAATAATCTGAAGAAAAATGTTAAAAGAATGGAAAGTCCTGAAGGACAAATAGCTGAGGTGAAAGTGGAGAATGTGTGAAGCACATATGGCATGATCTTTGTCTTATTCTTCTACAGTTTTCTTTTGAAATTATGTATCAAACCCCTCTTTCTGTAATAAAAAACCCACCTTCCCACAGATTATAACATCTATGTACTTATACTCTGCAAAATGAAGAAAGCTGCCAAGTTTGTAGCTCAATAAGCACACAGTAAAGTCCTGAAACAGTATAAAACATTAAGTACAGAGAAGGGGAAGACTGACGTTTATCAGCTGCTTGTGGGCAGAGGACATTATTTTCATTAAAGCATGTATTTATTGGCTTCTTCTGTATCCGAGTATCATATTGTAGTGGTTGCAGCACATAAAGTAAAGGCCAGCAGGGTGTATGTCAAAAAGCTGGGCCACAAAGGGATTGCTCTGCTATCAGAGACCTCTGCACACTTTGAACATCTAGATAAACATTGGTTTATCCAAATTGCTTTGCAGTTTTTCCCAATGAAAAACACAATGCTGGCAGTGGTGAGGCTTTGTAAAAAGCGCTGCTCTTAGCACATTTTAATTTTTAATTGATAACTAATAAAAAATGCCTACTGTTATGGTGTGGCACATGCTTCTTTGTGGCATGTTTTTGCAGTACATGCAAAAAAAAAAAAAAAGAAAAAAAAGAAAAAGAAAAAAGTGAATAGAGGTATTTATTTGCAACACATTCTCTGTCCTATGCTTCAACCAGCCGTAACTTCTATGATTGAGCTGTGCCCAGGGATTTGCTGTGCTGTAAATACAGGAGTTGAGGAAGCTTCAGAGCTGTTGGATGTCAGTGACACCCCTGATATTGGAAAATCGACTCCATCCCCAGCTCCAGGGAGGGGGCTGGGGCGCAGTAGGACCACACTGTCCATCTCCTAGTGAGCAACATGTGCACTATCTGAGGGGGAGACAAAGGGCCCCGTGAACCACAAGCCCTGTTTGGAGTTGTTAAATAGTGTGTAGAAAGCACTGAACAGAAACAACATGGTGGAGCAAATCTCTCCTCCGCAAAAGCTAATACATCTCCACCAGAGTGAAGGAGGCCAGACTTTAGTACCTGCTGATCAAACCAGGAAAATGAGATAATAAAGCTTTGTTTCACTTGGTCTGGAAAGCATTTTGCCTTCAGTCAGTAGGATTCAGGGGTGTTAATGAGGGCAGGGTTTGGTCCAGGGGTTTTATTTCCCCACTTGTCTTCTGCTGGAAAAGAGGCCGAGTTTCACAGCGCTTTGTCCCTGGAGAAGTCATTTGCACCTGTACGACGCGTAGGCAGCCCTGCCAAATTGCAGGGAGAAGCGTCTGCGATGCCAAACGGGCCTTGCAGATTTCTTATTTAGCAATCACACCTTAGCACGTTTTCCCTTCTCCCTGACATATCTACCCAGCTCGTTTGAGAGGGGTGCATCGCAGCATTTGGAAGCTGCTTTTGCACGATCACAGATGCAAGCACTCCTGCGAGTGCTGAGACCAGAGCTCGCCAGAGGAGCCAAAGCATTACGCTTGCTTCAAATGCACGCTGGCAAGAGGTTTGTCCTGGATCTCAACAAAAAGATGAGCTGCAGGGGATTTAACCCATCCTCCTCCTTCCCCATGTTTGCTGTTAAGACTCAGGGCACAGGGGGAAACGGTGAGTGCTTCCAGACTGTTAATCACCACGTGTTTACAGACTTGGAAACCAGAATTAAGGACCCTTGGAAATCCAAACCTCAACATTTCTAGACCCGATTTGGTCTTCCTTTGTCCCCGGAGCAGTTGCTTACATCTGCTCAGAAACCTGCCATGGTGATTTGGCAGGGCTTTACAGCTCTGCTGCGCAGGTGTGAATGGCTGCTGGGGAGCTGTCGCAAGGAACCAAAACCCTCTGTACCCCTGCCAAGGTGAACATGATTGCAGCCACCAGAGATGCGAGCTGAAAGAGCTGTTCCGTACGTGACCTCCTTTCATCGCCCTTCCTCGGCCATCTCGGAAAGCTGACTGCTGGGCTGAGATAGCTTTACACGTCTTCTTTACAGCTGGTTGGAAGGGTTTGGGGTGGGGTTTTTTTAACCTTTTTTTTTTCTTTTCTAAATTAAACAAAGAACCATTTAAATCTACGCTTTTCCAGAGGAGATTTGACAAATGGATTTTTTTTAAAATTCACTGTTGAAGTTCTCTGAGTATTTTATTTCAGAATTGAAAGACACACCAGCTGATCCTATTGTCTGACATCTAGTTTCTTTTCAAATTCAACTTGGATATAGTTTTTGTTTGGTTGCTGTTTATTCCCTTTTTAATTTAGAATACTGTCAAAAATGCTATACATCCTGAAATCTGTAAAGAGACAATTGAGTCAGTCTGGCAGAGGGTAAAGCTGGCACTTCTAACCCATGGACTCTTCTGGATGTTCATGAGACTGCACTCCTACAGAGAAAAACTCATACTTCTGAAAAGTCCTGGAAAAAACAACACAAAAATAGCTCTACAGAGATTTTTAGTTTAGTTCTACAGGTGCAGTCCTTTTATCCTTAGAACTGGATTTTCTAAGTACTCAATGCAGCAACTTGCCAGAGACAAAAGTTCATGTCATCCTGATTCCCCAATAGAAGACTAACTCCCCTGAAAGACTGATATTGGAATTTTTTGTATTTGCAAAAATAAGATCCAGGAAAGATAAAGTGTGCCCAACTGTACATGCTGGGGAGTGGGTATGTAATCCAGAAAGTCCTACAGAGTCACAACATCATTTCAATGGCTGAATGGAAAATTTGAATTGAACTCACCTTGCTCTCAAAAAAGAAAACATCCAAATACAATGCAAAAAACCCCCATCAAAACACAATCAAAAACATAAAAATACAATACAAAATTCCTTTCCTAAATGATATCCTCTCCTTTATTCTTTTTTTATTTCCACCACCTAGAAGTCAGAGCCCTGTGCTGGATTTGACCTTATCTCACAAGTAGCTTTTGGAGCCCTGAAAAGGCATCATTTCACAAATATTGTGAATCCTGCACAGCTCCAGCCACAGGGGCTGTTCCTTGGACTCTGGAGGGGCTGCAACTGGTCCATAGCCAGGCACAGGAGATTTGCAGATGAGGAGCCATCCTTCCACCACTGCTGGGCACAACACAACAGCCTGGCCAACAGCATCTGCAGCTGCAACACACCTGTGTCTCACTTTCAGACACCCCAGAGCAAAAGGCTGCCTCCTCTTCCCTGCCAGCATCCCTCAGCACTGGGCAGGCAAAGGAGCTCAGTTCAGCTTCTGCTGCAGCAGCCCCCTGCATTAGGAAAGAGCCCCAGGTCAGGTCCTGCAGCTGCTGTAAATAGTTGCAGCCCTATTTAATTCAATGCAGCCTTTATTTACATCAGCTGATCTGGCTCTACTTCTCCTGTTTTCCTGCGCTTGTTTCCTTTAAGATGTATTTTTACAGCCTTGTAAAACACCACTGTATGTTCCTGTATAAGCTAGTAAAGATATAAGCACAATGCAATTCTGCAGTTGTTATTAGAGCAGCGCCTGTGAAGGGACCTCAGCGTGCCAGGCTCAGTGTGGCTCCCTGAGTGACACCGAGTTTGTGGCCAGAACAGGCAGGGCAGGTAGTGGGGAGAGAGAGGAGAGGACAGGCACAGGAGAGGTTGGCCCAGACAGGAAAGGAGAATTGAGGCAGCAGGAGCTGGGGCAGCAAGAAGAAGGAAGCTGAGATGAAGACCCTTTAGCCAGAGCAGGAGATGGAGTTTGTTGCAGACAGCAGTGAAAGCCCAAACGTGGCCAGTGAAAAACTGCAAAATACTCTATGACATCTGACTCAGCTGCTCCTGCAGCTGTTCTGCCTGCGTCTGCCTTTCCCGTCTCCTTCCTGCCTTTTCCTTCCCAAAGGCCACACAGGGCAGGGCAGGGGGTTGTGGGACATGGGGGAGAGGAACAGAGCAAGAGCACAGCCTCCCCAAGAGGTAAGAAGGGTATCTCCCTGAAAAGCTTTGGTTCCAGCCACTGAAGAGAGGAAGATGGCTCTGGAGCCCCAAATTCCATTCTTCTTCTCTGCTTTCTTAATTGCCTTTTAATGCTGCTTGAGGCTCCTCAGCCAGCTGAGCAAAGTACTGGAAATAAATCCTGGCAGAGGTCTGGGTCACTGTGTGCAAGTTTGACCCATGTGTCCTTTGGAGAGAAAGTTTTTTTTCTACCCCAAAGGGAAGGACAATATGCTGCAAAACAACCAGCCTATCTCCAGCCCTGCAGTATTCATGAGGAAGCACCTACCTCAGCTGGGAAAGTTGAGCAGGATAAGCAGAAGAGCAGAAGGTGGTTTCACTCGCATCCCCATGTTTTGATCAGGTTCAGACTGTGCTGCTGTGTGCCCAGGGAGCTGGGGCGCAAACACTGTGCACCCCACCAGCCCTCCCAGCCCTAGGTGTACCTGAGGGGAAAGGTGCCTGATGGGCCCCCTCATGTACTCCTGCTCACAAACTGACGTAGGTGGTGGTTTTCTGTGGGATCACTGGAGGGCAGGGCTATGCTTTCAAAAGACTACAGTAAATGACAAAGGGTTTGTGCTCTCTTCCCTGAGCAGCAGTGTTCACCAAGGTTGCTCTCTCAGACTTCTTGCAGGGTGGGCTACACCTTCATAGAATCATAGAATCATGGAATGGCATGGGTTGGAAGGGACCCCAAGGATCACAGAGCTCCAACCCCCCTGCCACAGGCAGGGCCACCAAACTCAGGCCTGGATCTACACAAGGTTGCCCAGGGCTCCATCCAACCTGGCCTTGAACACTTCCAGGGATGGGGCATCCTTAAAGGATCCTTAAAGGAAACATCCTCTGGGCAGCCTGTTCCAGCACCTCACCACTCTTTCTGTAAAAAACTAACCCCTAATATCTAATCTAAACCTTCTTTCCTTCAGTTTTAATCCATTCCCTCTTGTCCTGCCATTGTCTATCCTTTTAAAAAGTTGAATCCCCTCCTGCTTATAAACTCTCTTCAGGTACTGGAAGGCTGCAATGGGTTTCCCTACACACATCCACCAGGAGTAGAGAGGCAGGAAGGGCCACATGCCCTATGCAGTGGAGAGAATGATGGGATTTCACATGTACCGCATTACTTCTGTAACTTTGCATGCTAACTTCCCCATAAGTCACACTGATGTTCCTCTGATGTGTGCTTTGCATTTAATCCTTCAGATCTGCCACTTCACATACATATTTGTCCTTTCACAGAATGACAGAATCACTAGGTTGGAAAAGACCTTTGAGATCATTGAGTCCAACTGTACCTCTCTCTACTAAACCATATTCCTAAGCATCTCATCTATGCATCCTTAAAATGCATCTAGGGTTGGTAACTCAACCACCTCCCTGGGCAGCCTTTTCCAATGCCCAATAACCATTTTGGTGAAGAATTTTTTCCTGATGTCTAATCTGAACCTGCCCTGGTGCAAATTGAGTCCATTCCCCCTCGTCCTACTAGCTGTCACTTGGGCGAAGAGACCAACACCCATCTCTCTACAACCTCCTTTCAGGTAATTGTAGGCAGTGATAAGGTCTCCCCTCAGTCTTCTCTTCTCCAAGCTAAACATTCCCAGTTCCCTCAGCCTCTCCTTGTAAGGTTTGTTCTCCAGCCCCTTCACCAGCCTGGTTGCCCTTCTCTGGACATGCTCCAGGACCTCAGTGTCCTTCTTATGGTGAGAAGCCCAGAACTGGACACAGTACTCGAGGTGTGGCCTCACCAGTGCTGAGCATAGGGGCACAATCACTTCCCTGGACCTGCTGGACGTGCCGTTTCTGATTCACATAAAGATGTCATTGGCCTTCTTGGCCACCTGGCTCATGTTCAGCCTGCAGTCAACCAATACTACCAGGTCCTTCTCTGCCAGGCAGCTTTCTAGCCACTCTTCCCCAAGCCTGTAGCGCTGCATGAGGTTGTTATGTCCCAGGTACAGGACTCTGCTCTTGGCCTTGAACCTCATCCTGTCAGTCTCAGCCCATTGATCCAGCCTGTCCAGATCCCTCTGAAGAGCCTCCCTACCTTCAGGGAGATGGACACTTCCTCCCAGCTTAGTGTCATCTGCAAATTTACTGAGGGAACATTCAATCCCTTCATCCAGGTCATTGATAAAGATATTGAACAGAACTGGACCCAGGACTGAGCCCTGGGGAACACTACCTGTGACTGGGCTCCAGCTGTATTTGGCTCCATTTAGCTCAGTGCTGTGCCTAGAGCAGCAGGTTTGAATCTGAGAAAGGTCAGGAGCAACAGGGAAGGGACGAATCACAGAGCAGACAGAAGGAACTGTGGAATTAAGAGAAAAGATATTTGCTTCTCTTGGCAAAAAAAAAGTTCAAGAGCCTCAGGGAGGGCTACTTCTACATGGAAAAATGCAGAATGTTCTGCTTCTGCTCCACTTGCACGGAGCAAACCAGAAGCCCATTAGTCTGGGGCTGCATGGCAATGGCATAGCACAGGATTGGGCTTGAGCTGGTAATACACATGCTCCATGTAGGGCTAATACTTTCAGGCTCTGGGCCATACAAATGGGATTGTGTGTCTTGCAGAGAACTATCAAACTATCTAAGAAAACGCTGTCAACTTTAAAGAAAGAAATGTGTTTTCCTGTTTTATTCACATAATATCTCACTGGTAGCTTGCACACTGGGGCATTACCAAGCATACACCTACACAAAGAGACCTTCTACTTGTTCCACCAGAAAAAAGTTGAATTAGCTGACTTTTTTTGAAGGAAGCACCAGCTCTGACCGAGCTTTGACAGGCTCTAGGTCTACAAGGGAATTTCTGATCAAAACACCTCAGACTAGGGGACCTCTGGGACTGCTGGAATGTAGCTCATTTCACCTTGGCCACTGCCTCTTCTGGGCTTCTTCAGTTTTGGTTCATTGTGCTGAATAGCCATTTCTTGGCATAGTAACCCGGATCCTTTTCTCCAGCACCCCTTGGGAGTGCAGCCTGCACACTCTCTGTCCTCTGCTGGTCTTTATAGCTTCTTCTCCTGGCAAGAGAGGAAAAGCAGAGCCAGGGGATGGAGGAAAAGGCGACCAAAGCCATCGTGTGAGTGGCAGGGCCATCACTACCTATCACAGGGGCTGACGTGCTCACTTGTTGGAGTCATCTGAGACTCTCTGGAGCAGGAGGGCTTGAAGGAGCTGCTCCTCCATTACTCCTATTTTAATCTTTCATCATTTTAACCATTTTGTTTATACCAGGCAACTACCTGTTTCAACTACACCGCATGCTTCCAGACTAAATGTAGGAGCTCACAACAGGACAAAAACCAAGGCATTGAGGAAAGGATGATGTACACGGGGAAGGATGATTTCAATTTCTACCTTCTTCTGCTGGGATGTACCTTTTCAGGATGGTAAACAAGGGCTCTAGAATCAAAGACAGGTGGTTGTATTTAGCCCAAGCCATTTGCTAACCTCATCCGTTTTCCTTTCCCCCACCCCCCAGCATCTCAAGCATATTCCACCAGGGACACCTATAGCTTGTCAATCATGTAATGAATTTATTTGAATAAACATCTTATGTCAACCTGAGAACTAAAAGAAAAGGGTCCTAGCTCAGGAGAATAAAGTGCAAAAAGTATGTAGAGGAGCTTTCAACAGTAGTAAAAATCAGCTCTCTTGAACAAAATTGTAAGGCTCCAATAATAGACCTTGATGACAAGTGGAATTAAATAAAACATGAGTGATGAAACCCTGTAATGTTTATGGTGAGGTAGTCCAGACAGCTGATTATTAACTGTTACCAAAACAGTGTCTTGGCAGTAGATATGCAGTAACCAGGATGGAGACTGGTAGCTAGTTTAAATTATTGGTAAAGATCTGTTATATGTTTCAAAGAGTCCTTCTAACACAATGCAATAATAGCATGAAATCAGTAATTATATGTGCAGGGGAATAGTGTCTGACATCATATTCAGAAGAGGGAAAGGGGTTATTTCCCATTTCATTCTGACTTGCTATCATATTGCTGTGTCTAGTTTCACAGCAAATACCCAAGGAGTAGGTTTGGGGCTCATGTGTTGTTTTTAGCTAAGCAGCCATGCACATACTGCATCACACACAGCTTGAAAAAGAAGAAAAAAAAAAGGAAAAAGAAAAAAGTTTTTTTTTCTTTCTGACACATGTGGAAATAAAACACCAGTGATCCCTAGATGTAACTCACTGACTGATTCCAGTTGGACTGAGACGCCCAAATCCAGTCTCTCCTTTGGCCAGGAGCGGAGACGCCTGACAGGCTCAGGACTAAGTACGAAAGAAGCCTTTTGGGACCAGGAACACCTACATCTAAGCTAGGCAAGCGCAATTCATAAAAGCATCGATCTTCTCAAACGAACTGTTTCTGACCCATCACAGATCCCAAGCACCATCACCGCCTGCTGCAGGGGACTGCTGTTTATGTCCCTTATTGACAGGCTGTTCCTGTAAAGGCTTGGGAGCCCTCAGGGTAATGGATAGAAATTTCCAGGACTTGTCACCCTGCTACAAAACAGTGCTTGTCTCACACGTGTGCTGCACGGTGCCTTAAGTACCCCATTGCCTTGGCCTTCGTAATGCTCGGGGCCTGTGCTCTGTAGCTCCAAACCCTTTTCCTGAAGCTGATGAGGCAGTGTTTTCCAGACTCTCTTTGGCAGTACTTTAATTGTTTTTATGCTGTTGTTCTTCTGCTGTTATTTTCATGGCCCTGCACCTGCAAATCCTGGCAGCGTTGTCAAGACAGGGCCTCGTGGGAAGCAGCTCCCACGGCTGTGGGAATTGACCTCCTCTCCCGCTCTTTTTTTGCCTCTTCATTTGTACATTTTAGTTTTTATTAGAGAAACCCAAATACAGTGCACAGCAGAGTTGTTGATGATGATAATAACAACGCGGCAATACTAATGCGATAATAAATACTCAGGAAATGTTATCTTGTATTATATATATGAAACATAGAATCATGTAATTTTTGGGGTCAGAAGGGACCTCAAAGATCATCTAGTTCCAGCCCACCTGCCATGGGCAGGGACACCCTCCGTTAGATAAGGTTGCCCAAAACCTCATCCAACCTGGCTTTAAACATTTCCAAGAATGGAGCTTCCACAACCTCTGCCTCCACCTCACCACCCTCATAGTAAAGAATTTCTTCCTAATGTCTAATCTAAAACTACCCTCTTTTAGTTTGAAGACATTAACCCTTGTCCTATCACTACACTCCCTGGTGAACAGTCCCTCTCCTGCTTTCCTGTAGGACCCCTTTAAGTATTTGTAGGCTGCAATTAGATCTCCCTGGAGTCTTCTCTTCTCCAGGCTGAACAAGCCCAACTCTCTCAGCCTGTCTTCAGAGAAGAGGTGCTCCAGCCCCCTGATCATCTTTGTGGCCTCCTCTGGACTCACTCCAACAGCTCCATGTCTTTCCTGTACTGGGGACCCACACAGTAGTCCAGGTGGGGTCTCACAAGAGCACAGTAGAGGGGCAGAATCTTAATGACCAGTCATACTCCAGTCAGCACCAATTCGATCATAAACAGTGACACTCCATAAGGAGTTTGAAAGGGTCTCAATGAAAAATATATTCTACTGGGGAAAAGCATAATAATAATTATCATCCTCTTCATCCTCATCTTCAATCTCACCAGCTCTGGAGACAGTCTTAGAGGAGGAACATGGTCTGGGACCTCGATGCTGCTCTTCCCAACTGACCCTGTACAGAATTTTCCTTTTATCTGTTATCTTCCTTATTTGTTTAGGTTGTTTTTCACCCAGAATTAGCTGCCAGAGTTAGAGTAAGTGCACAACTTCAGCTACAAACTAGGCTGGTGGCTGCCGGCTTAGGGCCAGCCCCATTACCACCCTGGCCCAGGTCCACTGGCCTCGTGGGTGCCATTGGGCTGAGGTCCCTGGACTTTTATGTCCTATTTCTTACACTGACTCACGGTGCAACACTGAGGCAAAGTTTAATCCAAGTCCTTACCTTCTGTACTACTGTCCTGCCTCAGTTCATCAGCCATCCCTGGCCTGAAAACTGGCCCAAACCCTGCCCCATTCTCAAGACTCACTGGTGATTCTGAGCCTATAGACAGCTCAGTACTGCATTGTAGGCTTAGTGATCTATTCTTCACAAAATAGGAATGCAAGTCCATGCAGCCAAATTGCAACTTTATCTGTAACTCGTAATCTCATTTGGAAACATCCTTGCCACTAGCCCATGTGCAATCCCAAATTAATTAAGAATTGCTCACTCAAAGACATCAAAGTCTGTCACCCTGACATCATCTCCAGTCAGTCCTGAAGTAATAGACATCCAGTCGCGGTTGTAAAACTAGGTAGCCCTTATTAGACCCAGTCATAACGCATGCTTCCCACTTTAACCCAAAATCCAAACCTGTTACACAAGATAGTACAGCTGTCTGCAGAAAAAAGCAGTGAGCTCTGTCTGTTTTCAATACACAGATACATAGCTCCATCACATTAGTCCCACACTTTTGGATACCTCTCCAAAAGCCATCAATCATCCTCATGTTGTTTTAGATCCTCGCTATAATCCTAATTCTTGCTGCAAACCAAGTGCTGGGTATTTTCCCTGGATTACAAGGGTTTATTGATCCAATTTTATCATTGTAATAGAAATGGACCTTCTAGCTGTGAGCAGTTTTGGGACTGTCAGACTCATTGATTACAGTTACATCATACCTGGCAGCAGGACAAAGCTTCAATTTAGGCGTAGGTTTGGGGTTAGAGTCAGGGTTTCACTCACCAAGAATTTGAGTTGTTGCTGAATCAAGGTGGTACTTCTAAGATAGGTTTGGGGATATTGCTACCAGAGCCCATATTCTATACTTAGATGTACTGTGACAATCATCACTGGCCTGTTCTTGGGTACAAGTTTCATTTGCAGGTGAAATCAGGGTTTGACTTGCATTGGACATTTGTCCTCAGTTACTGTTACCTCTAGAACTACCAAGCTATTTTAACACCTCTTGCAAAATGTGCCAGGGATACCACAGCTATTTTGGTGTCTGGTAGGCTTTCCTGAATGCATTTTAGAATGAAGACTTCTCCTGAGATTTAAAACATGTTTTTCCAATTAAAATCCTACCTCCTACCCATCAGAGTTTATTAGACGTTGGTTTGCATTCCTTTTCCTGTTCAGTCTACCTGCCTCAGTCAAACCTTCACACCTTCCTGTGCAAACAGGAATTCTTTTACACATGTGGAGCAGAACCAAACTCTGAACCCACATTTGTTCCCAATCCACCTCTGTGCTCACCTGCATGATTCCCAGCTGCAGCTAGACCTTCTGCTGAACATGGGGGGGGGGGGGGTGTTTTTGCATCAGTGTTCAAGCTCATGCAAGATGCATGTGTGTGGGTTTATATTTTACTGGAAAACATGCTCTGGTTTTAGTATCATTTCTGTGCATGTGGTGTAGGTTTCTTGGTTTGGAAAGCAAGGCACCCGTTTTTCCATGTTTCTTGCACTGCCTCAAATAGTACTGCAGATCCCCTGCAGTGTGAGGCTTGGGTTGCTTTAGCCCATGGCAAAGCTTCTCTGGCCCTCACCTCTGTGGGCCTGCAGTACACGCTCTGCTTTCAAGACCATGCTGTTGGCATACTGTGCCTCTGTTTCCCATCTCACTCATACATGGAGAGGGAGAAACATCCACACGAAATCCACATCAAGCAAAAAAATCAAAGATTGACCACACTGCCCTTGGCTGATCCCCCAAAGGGCTGGTGGATCCATGCCAAAATTTCATTTCAGCTGTGAAATGAATAACCTTCATTTTTCCTCTTTCTTAAGGTGCCCTGAAAGTAATTTGCCAGTCTTGCTGGTGATAAGGGCTGGTGAGAAGCTTTAGTCCATTGCTATTCCTATATTCAAAAGTATTCAAGTAGCACTGAAAGCTCAATGTAAGCTGAAAGCACTGAAAGCAATGTAAGCAAATGTAAGCAAATTGGCATCAAGTTGATCATTGCACAATAACAGCAATGTCGCATGCATCCAGCTTTCATTAAGTGGTAGGAAGAATTACTTAATTTGCAATATTTATTTTTCTCATTGCCAACTGAGATCCCCAAGTTATGTTCCCTTGCTTGTTCGTACTGTGTTGCCAGAGACAACCCCTCCCCCTGCACTGCCCCCTGGCCCACAGCTGCCTATCATTTATTTTATACATAAAGTATGAATTAGCATTCTCCTCCAATTTTAAAGCTGTTCATCATTACAATAAATTGGACGAGTAAACCACATATTGGACAAATTCGTGCCTTTAAAAATATTGTTAGGTACCATAGCATTGAGTCTTCTTGGTCCTTTTGGTTTTTCTGTGTATTGTTTTGTTGTTTTGATCTTTGCCGTAGGTCCCTTCTTTCCTATTTAATACCCCTCCCTGCTCTCAAAGGGCTCAGATTTTTCCTCACCCCAGAAAGCAAAGGACAAGACATCAAATCCAGATCTCTTGGAAAACAGCATAATGCACAAACCACAGGAGCAATGGGTGTTCTGAGAGCATCTATTCAATGTTAACTTCGTTCCCTGCTTTGATGCTTTCCCATATGCTCTCTTGAACCATGGTGAATCTTTTTTAAAGGTTCTACCTTCTGGTTTTATCCTGTGTAAAAGGTAAATCCTGTAGTCTCCTAGAAGTTAGTACTACAGGATAATAGAAAAAGTATGGAGAAGGTTTTCAAGCTAGGGGCAAAATTAGAGTTGACAACCAACATGCCACCCACTTCCTATTAAAAGATAGTGGTTATTTGCTAAAGCCCTGAGGATTAAATCCTAGTGTTACCTTTTATATCAGCTTTAACAAACATCTCCCGCAAATCACAAACAGATCTTCAGACAAATTAGAGTAATGCCCTGCGAAAATTGCAAACACTGTTTCTCTCAAAGTTAAGAAACCCTCATGGAATGAGAAAGGCTGCACTTCTTTCTCTACTCTCACATCCCCTGGATTTTTTTCTGGCTCGATGCAATCCCTGTCAGGTTGTGAGGAAACACTTCCGCAGTCAGAACTGGGATGAGGCAAAAGGCACTTTAAAAAAAGCCTAAGCCTGGCCAAAAGGACCATGGGTTGAATTGCCAGATCCCCATGGTAAGGACAATCCCTTCACTACAAAACTTCAGTACGTTTTTAAGCGCTGCTGTGTGCCTAAACGCTCTACCAGCACACTGACCAGATCCTTTGCTTTGCTTTGAGAGCAGGTGGCTGCCACAGCTCCCAAGCACACAGAGACACTCTGGTCTTTTCCCAAAGAGGGCACCTTTGTCCTCTCTGCCCCAGTCCCTAGTTATTGTGGAGAAGTGCTTGGCACTATCTGGAGAAGGTGGGTTGGCACCAGCCCCTGCCTTGGTGGGGATCACACCATCAATCTCACACCAGACTGGGCAGTCCCACACCAGTACTCAAGGATGCGATTGCTTTATCATTACAGGTACAGCCCACATCCACTGATGAGGATGATCAGACAGGCCCCTTGGCTGAGGAAGAAGTTGCCTTCCCAGAGCTGGTGGTAAAGTAGCTACTGCTGTGTACATGGAAGGAGCACACCACTATTTTTCAAAACCACATTGCAATGGCAGGCTGGATGCTGCCTTATACATTGACACCATACTCCAGAACCCGTCTGCCTATAAAACATTTTGCAGAAGACTCACAGAGGGATGAGGATATAAAATCAGGATGAAAGATGGGAAGAATCGTAAAAAGGAGGGTAGGTCAGATGCCAAAGCACACAGAGGCTGGTGACAAAATGAATGTTCCCATGTGTAAGCACAGCTCTCTGTGGTACAGCTCAATTCCAGGTTTGTTCAAATGGTCAAAAGTCTCAGAATGGCATTGACTCAGCCATGAGGAATTTGGGACGTGCCATACTTGGTGAGCAGCAACTGGAAGTGATCGGTGATCGCCCACAGTGTAATGGCAGAGCTGGGTGCAGCTCCGAGGTACAAGTTCCCTTTCTGAGTCCCCAAAGCAGAAGCTGCATTAACTCACTCCAGCAGAGATGATACATAAAGGCATCTTTGCAGCAATATGTTCACCTCCTGCTCTTCCAGCATCGAGGAGCACTGTGCTTTGAAAAGCCACTGGTTGTGAAATTGGAAACACCCCTTTGTCCAAATGAGAGGGTTAGCAATAAGGTGAGACAATTCCTCTCTTACCTGCCATATATATATTTCATATATGCCTTCCTAGCTTGGGAATGGTGGAAGAATTTTCCTGAGCTCAGACTCAGACTCAAAGTTACAGAGGCTGCCCATGACTTTTGAGTAGGTTTTGAAGTGTTTCTACTCAACCTTGCAGCAATTTGTCAACAGAAATGGCATGACTGTGCCAAGCTTGCAATGTGCTTCTAGGGGCCATTGTGGCTTCAAAGGGATGAAATGGCAACTAAAGAAACTTTTGGAACTTGTAAGTTCTAAGTGTGCTTTTAATTTTCTAGTGCTGGCATTTGCCAAACTATGTGAGTTGATTCATCCAAAAGAAGGGTTCAGCCCACCCTTTTAGGCCAGCAAAGCTCCTCCTGATTGGGCAGTGGCAGTGACTTTAGAGGCTGGAAAAAAACTTTGCAAGGAGACAAATGATAGGCTATTTGTTCACAAATTGTCCATCTATTCAACTGTGAATATGCCCTATAGCATAAATGCATATATTCCTTCCCAATACACATATTACAATTCTAACTCAGGGGTCATTTCCTGCTTTTTTCAGGGAGAGATTTGGAAAGATTTTTCTGTTTCTCTTCTCTGTCCTGCTCTGCTCTGCCCTATTCTGCCTTGTTCTGCTTCTCTTCTAGTATTTCATACTATTTTGATAAAAGATTATGTCAATACCATCATTTGGTTTAACTGATACATCTTACCCCCCAAAAATGCAGCAGTTCAAATCTGTACCTGTAGTAGCAGAAACACCTGAAGTCTTGATGAGAAGAGGTTGCAGAACAAGTATGACAGACCAGCTTTCCCACCATGTGAGGAGTCTTTTCCATGTGAATAATTTCTCTTTGTCCAGATTTCTCAGGGAAGGGGGGGGGGGCACCAGGATTTAGCCAATGTTTTGCGGAGCAAATTGACCTTTAGAGCTGCAAACCATGCTTAGGTCTCTATTTCATTGAAATAAAGAGCCACAATCAAAAGTGGGGACACATTCACAAAGAAACTTTCCATTTCTTCCTCTCCTTCTGCCTCGCCTCCCTTCCCTTCCCTTCCCTTCCCTTCCCTTCCCTTCCCTTCCCTTCCCTTCCCTTCCCTTCCCTTCCCTTCCCTTCCCTTCCCTTCTTTCTCTCCTTTTTTTTACTTTTATTTCCTTTTTTAATCAAAGCCATGCTTTGGGATATTTTACTTATATGATTTGAGGTTTTTAACCCTTTGAAAGGTATCAGAGTGGAAAAGAAGGTACTTTTCCCTTTCTCTCCATATTTTCTTAGTTACATCACTGGTTTTCCTTTACAGTGGTTTTCTCAACAAAACTTTTTTTAAAAAAAACCTTTTGTTTGAAAAAACAGTCTAATTTTTTTCAACATTTCCTTTTTTCACTCTTTGCACTAGCATGGATAAAGAATTTGTGGGAGGAACAAAGCTCACTGTCACCACTGTGAAGCGAAAGGGGCCACAGGAGTGAAATGGACTTGAACGTGGAACATCTCTTTCATGCTGCTGTAGTTAGAACTGGCCTCAGAAGAAGAGTTTTTTCATCACTTAAACAAGCAAGACTTATGGAATAAGCTTAGGAATCCCACCAACTTCTTAAGGGTGCCACTTTCAGTTAGCTAGTCCTTAAAGTAGAACTACACATTAGCAACTTTGAATTTTGTTCCATTTCCCTGTCCATATTTTGTGGTTGAGAATTCCTTGTCAGACCCACAAAGGTATTTAGGTGCCCGATTCCTATACAAGTGTTCAAGCTGACAATGTGAAATCAAAACCTTTCGAATCCTACCCAACTATATCCTTCCTTTCCATTGTTACAGTGAACTGCATTTGGCTTTTATGGCATTTATTCTTTCAGAAGAGGATAAAACATTTTATCACTTATGAAAATGTGGTTACAATTTGTATGCAGCTCTATAGAATATTACTCGGAGGTGTAACTCTTACAGTGCCATTTTCTGAATAGTCTATTTACTAAGTGTTAATGTGAGTCCCAGCAGGGTGCAGTTTGTAAACTTATGGGTGTTTAGAAGTATTGCATTAATGGCTGTATTAAGTGCCTGATCCTGCAATTAGAAAACAAGCAACTAATGCTTATGCACACAAATTGTCTCTATTGTCAGAGCTATTTGGATGCAGCTTTAGAGGATAATTAGGTCACTGCCTTTTTCAGACTCTGCACATTGCTTCCACAGATGGAAAAGGGCTGCGTTGGGCATCACCTAGACTTGCTGCATCGAGCAGGATGGGCAGAAACAAGTTCACATCCTCATCCCCTCCAGTGGGGCTATTCTGGCTTTGAATCCAGCTCTGGCCATCACAGCCTTCAACACATTCCTCCCTGTAATGTGACTAAGACACTGTGCTGTGTTATCCCTGTTTTATAGACATGGTACAGGGAGACTGGATATGGCTATATAGTGTAGCTGCCAGCCCAGCATACGTATACATGCATATACATGTGTTTAGGGTGAGTGTCTACACAGAGATATGTACTCACATGTATATATATGTGCATCTACATATGTACACGTGCACAGAAAATACCCAGCTGTGGTTCTGTTGCAGTGCTCAGCAGAGCTTGAGATGAGCAACCTAGCCTGGTGGGCTAGTGGAGGGTGCCTCTGCCTATGGCAGGGGGTTGAAACTAGATGGTCTTCAAGGTCCCTTACAACCCAAACCAGTCTGTGATTTATCCCACAGGGAGTGCCCACACTGCTATAATTCCGGCTAGTTCTGTGCTGTGCTCTTGATCCCTAAATATCCCTGCCTGACTTAAGCCCTCTCAAAATGACCTTGCTCAGAGATGAGTTACTCTCTTTCCAGTTAACTGCAGAGGAAACCCAGACCCCAGCTTAGACACCTGCGGGGTTCAGTTGTGTAGTTAGAGGAGTCCTTTTCCCAATGGTATCTTCAAGGTCCCACTGGAAATCTTTGGTGAAGCTGGACTGGAACCAGGATTCCTGTGAGTAAACTAGCAGCTCAGTCCTTGAACGAGCTTTTCTTTCACATGGCGTGGGTCTGCGTATTTCAAACTGTCATCATTCTTCATCTGAGTGGAATTTCTGATTGCCTTCATTTAGGCCTGAGATTTGTTTAAAACTAATTGTAATCCATGGCCATGCTACAGTTAGTCTCAATTTATGTAGGTGTAGAAATCAAAGAAATAAATTTTTAAAAGTTAAAAAACTGAATCAGAAAAAAATATTATTTATTTGGACTTAAGTTCCTGAATGTCCTGGATTATGTCTGCATCAGTCTTCACCATATCTTGATTATACTGTTTCATGAAGCTTGTCTATAATGCCTGTCTATACTCTTGATTCTGTCCAAAAAAGAATTGTATAAAATGAGTGGGAAAAAACTGGCTATAACAAACTTCTTTGCACAAATTTTTCATTATCTTTTAAGTAGAC
Source organism: Laterallus jamaicensis coturniculus (assembly GCA_022605575.1). Lineage (NCBI taxonomy): Eukaryota > Metazoa > Chordata > Aves > Gruiformes > Rallidae > Laterallus > Laterallus jamaicensis. Next base: position 76,317,026 of record JAKCOX010000001.1, on the reverse strand, counting down.
TTTCTCAATAGGCATCACAGCTGTTGGCTTCAAGGGCTGGAATTGCTAATGTTGTTAAATAAACCAAACTGCTGTATTGTTTCACTGACCCCCTTTTCCTGAAGCTTCTGGCATACACTGTGTACGATGCAAAGTGAACAGGAGCTCCTGCATCATTATGGACATAGGCTATTCCTAATCTCAGTTATAATGCCTTCCCAGTGCCACACATCATTTGCTGTCCCCAGCTCTCCTCACATCACAGTCTGTAGTTGGTGAACCTGCAGAAAGGGACTACAAAGGGGCACGTAGGTGAAAGGAAAAGCTGACCTTCCAACAGAGTAAATATGTAAAAAAAATCTGGAGAAGAGATGAAAAAGATATCGCAGAATAGCATTTGTAAAATGATATGGTTCTATTGAAAATTATAATCAAGGAAATAGCTTTTCTTTCAGAAATGTCAGTGTTTACTAAGACAGCAGTGGGGCAGTCAGTGCCAGGAATACCTAGATTTTGCTAGGGATTGGAGTTAATCCTGTAACAAAGCTAAATTTAACATTTTTATTAAAGGGGGTGAGAGGAGAGCAGCAAAGAAAAACTCCAAGGCTCTGATATTTCATAATGTTTCCTTCTGCACTGTACTACCTGTTGAGGCCACACAGTTGTACTTTTAATTGGAAAAAGGACAGTATGTGCCCATGTTCCTATGTGATAGCATTTTGAAGGAATCTGGGATTTGGGGTTCTGTCAATGTTTGTAGCTATTTCTGTGGATGACACCAGCTGCTCCACTGCCAGTCCTGCACTGGAAAGAGTTCTCCACCAGCAAACTGCTCTGCATATCCCTCTTCTTATCCCACCATCACTACAACTATCCTAGGAGCTGAAAAGGAAACCAAGCCTGTCCCTAACAACTAGTGCAAGGATGGGAACAGATATGTCAGTCTCAGCAGAAATGCACAGAGTCCAGGCTATGTTTTAGTTGATGCAAGACTTCCCTATGTCAAGGAGATTTGCTTGGCTAAAATTTGTATATAATTATAAACAAAAACCAACCAAAAAATTACCCAAAATAAAATGAGCTCACTTACTATAACTGGGGAATTGCAAAGTGCAGTATTTTCCAGACTTCAGGCTAGGAAAATGTGTTGCTTTTTTTCCCTCTGAAATCTCCAGGGACATCAAGAGGATCAGCAGAAAGCAGCCTGGTTTTGTCTTAAAACAAGTGGAAATAGTCCTCTGGTAGGCAGTGTGTCCGAGCCCTGTCAGTATTTCTCAAGACAGGTTGCAAAACATGCAACAGACCCATTAGCTCTCACTGCAAAAGCTCAGTGAGTGTGTACCTCAGGGAGTACGGTACTGTCTCCTTCTGATCTCCTAACTAGCATCACCTGAGACAGACATTTCTTCAATTTGTCTTTTAATTGTGATGGGCAAATGCCAGTAAAATGGTCAGATACTAAATATCAGACATACATATTTATTTGGAAGCACCATTATGAGTTTGTAGGTTGGGGGGGTTTATTATACCAGGAAATGATATAAAGATTAATTAAATTCAGCTTCTTCTACCAAAGAAGGTTGGGTCATATCTGTGTTGGTAAAACCAACGGGCTAGCCACTATCTCTGCAGGTGCAAGAGGATTCACAGCGCAGACAGGAAAAGAAGTCATCGCTTTTAATGATTGATCTCCCTGTAAACAAACTGGAAAATAAAGCTACTGTAGTGACCTTGGGATTTCCACCTATAGACATTTTATAAATATTTGGTGATACCTAAAATGTATTTTGAACATGTGTTTATTATAATATACTATACTGAAATGAAAAACAGAATAAACTCCAATTACTTCCTAAACATTTTGCCTGATAAATCTGGAACATGTTAAAAATATTTCAGGAATAATTGAAACATTTCACACATACAGCATTGATGCAGCATTCTTTTTTGTATCTAAACCATCTGTGCGCTTACCCCGCGCTTGTCAGATGGGCACTGTGAAAGGAGCCCACTGATTTGCTGGGAATTGCTCTGGCTGAGAAAGCATTTGACCAGTATAACCACACAGGTCACGATTTATTAGCCAAGGCAGCACGTCACAGCGCACAGGCAGGTATCCAACATGAAACTCGCCTCAGAAAGCTGCAACCCCTACTGTTTTCCCCTGGAACCTAATCCAGAAAACATGACTTGAGGGAGGGTCCAGCAGAGGAGCTGCATGATCTGCTGTTTCATGGAAACACTTTTGGAAGCTATTTTCTGGGGTAATCCATCATGAAACAATCATGGAATAAATGTGTCTTATATAAAGGTCCTGATCCTTTAGCTATTCCACCCTTGGCTCCTCTATCTACTCCAGCGGCCACTACAACAGAGGTCCTACTTCTGCCTTAAATAGACTGAATATCACCTTCCCATTCCCAGTCCCCACCTCTCCACTTCCAACGATGACATTAACCTTTTTAACCACAAAATTCTATTAAGAACTCCTGGACAGTCAATTATTTGTGACAATCCCCAGAGTCCTTCTCATGCTTCCTGTGATGTAGTGTCCCATCTTGCAAACATATTTTATACATTTTTGTTTCTAAATATGAACCTGTGTTTGGCTGCATTTGGTTGAACGCAGCTTATGAAGAGAGCCAGATCACCTTCATGTGCAAGAGTGCTGTCATCTACTGCTTCCCGGCCTGTGTCATCTGAAAAATGGATTAGTAATAGTTTATGTGATATTTGTGATTTAAATATAGATTGTGTTGGGTGGAAAGGAAAAAGGGGTGGTTTCCCTTCCAGAAAGTCTCCACCCATTGATAATTGCCCATAAAATATCTATGCTGAAATGTGGAGGATGCTGTTAAAAATGCTATTTTTTGAAACTTTACAATTAAATGACTGGTTTATCAGAGTTCCAGTCTTGAAATGTCTTCTCTATCAATGAAATCAGGTTGATTTGACAAGTTCCAGTTTCCCTGAAATCATAGTAATTGGCGCACAGTTTGACTTCTGCCTTCTGTATCAACTCTTTCCTTTGTGCCACTCCCAGATGAAAGCTAGGCAAGCGACCTTACAATTATTTGGGTCATCCCTCTCACCCTTCTCAAGTACAGGTACAGCATTCTATACCTGCCTAGAGAAAGAGTAAGTTCCTTCGCTGCTGCCTTAAAAAGTCTTGGAGACATTTAATCCAGCCTTGCTGACTCAAACAGATCTGAGCTGACTTGCATTCTCCCAATTCCCTGTTAGACCAGAAAACATTTCATCAGCATCATATGATGCACATACTTCCTCCAGCTTTGATCCACCAGAACAGATTTATTGAATGCATCTGTCTCATAATGTCTCATTACTAGGAGTTTAACCATCAACATTTAGTAATGGACTCACAGAAGTTCATTCCTCCCGTTTATTTGTAGAAAACATTTCTTGTCTTACATGAGGTTTACCCTTGTTTTCCCCTGTGCAAGATTTGGGGTTGCTACAGCCTGAGGTGATTAAAAGCTCAGGTTGGGCAAGGGAAGCTCTGAGAAACTAGAGCTTATCTGAACCAGCTTTGGGCAAAACCACTCAAACACCTGGGAGCTCCTTCTGTGTGGAATCTACTCAGGAGATTTTGGACAGAAGTGTCTAACAATGTGGGGAGCCAATGCCAACTATAAGGGGATTGTAAGAAACTTAGAAACACCTTTTTTTTTTTTCCCTCGTGAGCTGACCGAGTACTTTCACACCTGATCATACAACCTGACCTGGGACACAGGGCTTCCCATGCTTCTACCTGGCTACTGCTTGGCATGGTAAAGACCCAGCATCAGCAGAAGAATGATGACACAAAAGAATGCCATTGCCTTAGAAAGGAAGAGCAGGACAAAGCATCACTTCATCTCATCTGACCTCTTCTGCTCCTGATCATGAGCTCTCACCCAAACAGGCTAGCTCACCTCCAGCCAGGAGAGGCAATCTTCTTGCTGCTGTCTCATGCCAAGATCTTGGTCGTAGCCAGGTGGTGTGGCACCCCCCAAGGAATGGTTAGGAAAGCTGGGAATTTGTTGATTGTCATTAGGCCCTGGACCTCAAGCCACACCTGGAGCAGAGAGCAGAGGACTGGGAACGGCTCTGTGAGGCTCACAGGGACAGAAGAGTGCCAGGGCATGAACGACGCTTGGCCCAAACTTGAGACTCCCCAGCACCTGGGGTGCGTTCATGGGGCATGTTGCATGGCCAGGCAGAGCACATTGCTCTGGATGAACCCAATCCATAGTGTTAGTGTGGGACACCTTGTACCCTGTGCAAACCTCCTGTAAAGCAGCTTTCTTTGAGCAACCTTGTGTCTCTGTGGCACAGTGCAGGCAGATGCAGGTGCAGAATTGCTGCGGCGGAGCACCCGGCATAATGGGGTTTTCCCCATTTTCAGTGGCAGTACCTCTGCAGCCACCTCTTCCACTGGAGCCTTACTGGGACCTTCTCAGAGACCAAATGACAAACAATCTTCCCAGGTTAGGATCTGCATACAGGACTGAGCTGGAACAGATAAAATAAACCCAAATCCACCCATCTGGTGCTCACTGCAGGACCTCTGCCAGCATGGAGCTCCACTGGGATCCAGGCCTTACATGTTATATTTTCTGCAGATATTCTTACAATTAAAAACAGGACTACAAAGGAATCTGGGAGGGAGCTCTTGGCAGCATGTTGAAAGGCCCTGAATAATTTTTTAAAAGAAGATTAATGTAACTGTTGCTGGTACCTCTAGGGAAAAGAACAGCTCCGCTTTGCAGCAGGCTGTAATTTGTAAATTGAATCTAATATTGCCACATAAATAATACTGCAGAGATTAAATCTGGGGAAAGGTGTGAAATGAGAGAGCTACAGCATCTAAGAAGCAAATGCAGCAAATACTTTTACAGTCACTGCAGAGCAGAATGTATTAACAAACATTTCTATTGTTCAAGTCAGCTCCCTGCTAAATGAGAATAACATGCACTTTATATCACAGGGAAAGTGCCAAATATTGCAATTTTTTTCCTGCTTCCTCAGAGCTAGCCTCTTCTGTCTCCTTGTTGCAGTCTCATGTTATTGTTCTGAGGAAACTTTTGTGTCCTCAATGTATTCTCTACAAACTGCAAAAACTCCATCTTATTATGAAAGATTTATATTTTTGCTGGCTGAGAGTGAGTTCATGGAGCTACTAGAATACATTATGTGAATAAAAACGTTACTGTATCTTTAAAAAAAATCAGCTAAATGTGAAAAAGTTCCATTTTTGACCTTTCACCCCATGACACCGAGTGACATCCAGCAGCCCATGCACAAGCCTGATCCCAGAGTGTGCGGGTTAATTGGTGCTTAGGAAACACTCCCATACCACGCTACTTACTAGAAGTAGTTAAGTCTAATAGAACTTACAACTCATAGAGGAAAAATAGATCCCCTATGAGCTGTTAAAGCAGTTAAAGGAGTCATTTTTTGAGCCATTAGCTCAAATTTTGTCTAAGGAAACATTTCACAGGCAAGTATCCCTTAGTGTCATCCTATGGTCTGTAGGTTTCTTTTTTCCCTTGCTGTGTATCAATCACCTCTGTTCTCATACCTCAAGGCAAATTTCTCCTTCAGTGTAGCATCTGGGCCACGTCCCTTCCTTTAAACTACAATAAAGTCCAATACCCTTCTCTGATGCAATCCACTCATCCATATTGGCTGTGGCGTGACCTGGTGTACTTCAGCTCTGGCATGGATGCTATCTAGACTACCAGAGTATCCTATCACTGGGATAGTGAGTGTGTAGAGGGAGATGAGTTGAATGTTATAACTTCCATGCTGTTGAGCCAAACAGACCATCTGCATTCAATAACATCACAAAAACGTTCAAATTTTTCATAGTCCTTTGCCTTGTTTTGGGCAGCTGCAATGTTCTGGTTGCATTTTTAACTCCTGTCTGGATATTTGTCAAAAGATAGCACCTTAGGTTTTCTAATTAAAAATGCTTGTGTTGTTTAAGCCTCAAAACCCTAAAATTAAATAAATAAATAAATAAATAATTTTCTACTGGTGTTGTCTGAAACCTGTGAAAAGTTTGAAAATTTCCAACCTGGAACAGAATTCTTCTGCAATTCCAGGAAATGACTATTTTTTTTAAATTTTCTTTTTAGGGCTGAAAGACAAACACTTTCCAAGCAACCCAAACAGATGCCAGTGTTTACTGCAGTATGGGTGTTATGATGGAAGATGAGAAAGGAGAGAGACTTTGTAAACATACATACTATTAACACCTCGGAGCACATCCAATCTTCTGTCCAATCTGCTACAACATAAATTTCATGATGAAAGAACCTGGAAAGTGTTAAAATAGTTAGTTATATATAACACTTCAAACATTGGTACTGAAAACAATCAAACCACCAACACCACTTTGAATCTGATGCACTCTAGAAGCTCCTTTCTTGCAAGATTTCTTCTACTTCTTGTGAACATCTTGGATTCTATCTTTTTTTTGAAGATGAAAACAAAACCCACATGGAACTTGGGAAACAAGCCATTTCTTTCTGGATTTTTGAAATGCTTGAAGTCCCACAACTTACAAACATGAGAACAGCTGTAGTGGGTGAGACAAAAGGCCTGTCCAGCTCAGTATCCTACCTCTAATAGTGTGAGAAGACCAAAGGGGAAGAGCAAATGAACAAAGCAAACACATGTGATAGTTCTCCTGGTTGTCTCCCAGCCACCCACCACCTGCAGCACAAATATTTCTCAGGCAGACGTACAGATGTTATTTTTACATAGTTTGTATCCCTTGATGAATCCTTCTCCAAAACACAAACTGTTTGTGGGTTGGTTTGGGTTGGTGTTTTTTATTTTTTTGTAGTCTGACTACTTCGATCAATTGAGAAGCTAGGAAGAAGAATGAAACATTGCACAGGATGGGAAGGGACCCCTGAGCCCAGGTGCCCCAGTTGTGAATGACCTTTTCAGAGCCTGTAAAAGCAATATTTTTCAGGCACACTCCTGTAATACTTTTACTACTCCCCATCCCCCTCAACTCTTCACCAAACTTGATGTTAGCACCACACAGTTTTACCTCAAACTTTAATACACAAAGGTTAAAAAACCAGCTTTTTTTTTTGAGTTTTGGGGTGGGTGAGAACAGCATAGTGGACAGGCCATGCCACTGTTGATGTGCCCTGGGTATCCAAGGAATACTAACCTTGGTGGTCACACCATGCCTTCTGCAGGAGAGGTCCAAGTCATATAATGAAATCACTCCATCCATCCATCCATCCATCCATCCATCCATCCATCCATCCATCCATCCATCCATCCATCCCTTCTGTGCTCCCCTGAAAGAAGGCCTGGGAGATGGCATGCCTCCATCTGCTGGGTGGGGAAAACAAACCTGTTCCAGTCAGTGTGGGAGGCATTTTTCTTCACAAGCATAGGGCTGCCTGTTTTAAGTGGTCCTTAGCTAGTACTCCTGTCATAATTATCCCTGAGCATCTATATGGCGTCTGTCTGTCAGCTAGCCTTGTTGATCAAATCACACCATGTCCCTGAGAGGTTCATTAAAAACCCAGTTCTTACTTTCTCAGTGCAGAATCACTCTTCCTCTCCCCGCCTTCTGAAAAGAAAAAGGGAAAGAAAAAAAGAGAGAGAGAGAGAGAAAAGAAAGCAATGAAAATTCAAAGTTCATCTAAACCTATCAACATGTGCATAACGCATGTCTGTGCCTATTAATCACTGCTGGGGAAACACAAAGACACAATGCCATTATGGAAAAGACAACAGATCATTCCAAAGCCATATGGCCACCACCATTGATCCTCACATCCAGGAATCAATGAATGATCTTGACTGGTAAGAATGTAGAATGAGAGCCAATATTATAACTTTGCTGCTTCTACAGACTGGAGGGAAATACACTTGGAGCGTAATGTAAAACTGCAACAAAAGGCACATGGTTGTGCTATCAGTATTTGCTATCAAAGGATCTTATCATGTGGTGTGAAGTGCTTTAAGAGTGACTACAGCACCTTAGAAAAAAATTGTATTGCCCCATTTGTTCCTTAATAAATCAGTTTTTTAACTGAATCCCGAATGAGTTGGAACATTAAGTTATACGGACAATCCTCCAAATCCTTGCAGTAGTACGTGATCTCACATGTTTGGGTAGGAATACTCACGTGTACATACTAGCATTTGTTTGAAAAGCCATTGTCATCAACATAATTTCAAGACTGTTTACAGTAAATGCACCGAGTATCACCACTGGATGCGGGACTCAGCAGCTTGAGCCCCCCATAGGTGCAGAAACCAGATCGGGAATTTCCAGCTAGCATAACAGTCTCTAAATAGCTTCAACCATTTTTATAAGCTGTGTTAGAAAGTAGGTGGTCTCCAACATGGTCTTTAAATGCAATGGGCCAGATACTCAGCTGTTATTAATTGTCACTCTTCTGTCTTTGAGAGCACCATGCCAATTTAACCCAGTGTAGGATCTGGCTCAGCGTGGTCCTTTCCACACTGTCTGCCTAATCTGTTTAAATCCAAGTTAATCTAAAGTAGCTTTCAGTATCACTTAAAACCACCTCAAGGAACAAACTTTTCTTTCCAAGGATGAAATGGCTTCCAGAGATATTTCCTTATATACTGGGTATTCAAAAACTGATCTCCCACATTGCAGAGGTTTGTGGCAACCTTCAGTTCTCAGCTGGCGTGGAGAGTCTGAATTTGAATCTCTCACTTCACTATCCCAGACCTCAAGAAAATTTGTCTCTCTTTGTAACTTTGTGTAGTCTTCAGTTTAAAAGTTTATATCAACAGGTAGGAGAAAAACTCGTTACAAGCCCCTGTTAACCTCTCAAGGCAAGATTTACAGTGAGAATGAAATGCAGAGGTAACAAACCTCACCCTTCTCTGAGATTAGTGGGCTCTCTCTGAGCTGCAGAGAGGTGTCACTCCCCTCTCAGCTTTCACCATGTGCAATGTTCCCATTGGGTTGGCACCTACATCTTTTTCTTGAGGAAAGCTTGTAGGCTTTGTTCATTTCTCTGGCCTATTTAGAACAAGCTATTGCCTTCCAGAACAAGTTCAGTGTCTCTTTCAGAAGTGAAGGAGGAGCCAACAAACACGTTTCTCTTTCCTTACCATTCTACTGATTGGCACAGCTACCCTAAGGATGTGAGACATGAGTTCAAACGCCCACCACTCACGGGAGCATGCTCCAAGTCATGAAGTGGTATGGAAGGGGGTGCTTTGGCTTCATCACCCATGTGTTAAAACAGAAAACAGAGTTTCAGCCTGGGATTTTTCCACTCCTGCCTGAAGGTTATCACAGGCCAAAGACAATTCCCAGAAGGCAAGGCAGCTGCAGCCACCCTGTTTTGTGGGAAAAGGTGGTAAATCTGCAGGGTTATGATCCTTGCAGGGACTATTGACCTCAGGATCCAAAAAGAGCCTTGGACATATTTCATATATGCCCCTCATTTTCTTACATTAGAACCATTTTTCTTTGCATAAAATGTTGAAAAGGTCAGTGGAGTGGTGCCTGACAGACAGTGCTTCCTTCACAATTTTGGCACAGCATGGGGAGGTGATGCCCAAACACTGGCATGCATTGTATACATGGGCATCCCAATGGAGGCACCCTGATGAGACCAAAGCAGGACAGAAGAACAGTTCTAGGGACTGCTTGTTTGGGCCCTCTCTGGAAGAGAGTTTGGAGGATGGGGCGTAAAACTGAAGAACCTTGTGATCCTGTGGAGCCAGGAGGAGGCTCCTCGAATGCCAGCAATACCTGAATGCCCGACGGATCCTCAGCTTCTCTGACCCACCGTCCATGGTCTGCAGGGACAGGCTCAGCTTCAGCTCTAAATGAGCTTGTGCAGAGCTTTGCAGAGTGTCACAGCGCTATGCAGGGAAACCTGCCCAGGTCCCAGGGCACATCATGCATGCAGAGATGTCCTGGATGTAGCAACCCAGGCGGGGCATGTGCACCTACATCCACACTGCTTCGCACATGGCAGTAAACCTCTGTGCTGCAGATGCAGCCTGCAAAAGGCTGAAGCAGGGCGACGTCGCTGCCTGGTGTGTGTGCAGGGAGCACTCTGCACTGCGCGGGGAAGCTGGGCTGTCTCTGTACCCCAGGCTCAGGAACTATGCATGTGCATCCCTTTGGCTGACTATCAGGCAAGAATGCATGAAAATTAAACAAATTACTGGTTATTACAAGAAACATATTTCACTAATTGGCTTCTGAGGGCAACATTTTATTGGGCAACAACTATCAATAGGCAAAGTGTGGCACTTGTTTAATACTGGAACTTTATTCTAGCCTAAGGGAAAGGAAAGACTAAAGGATCAAGGAGACAAATGAAAAACAAACACGGAAAGCTGCAAAGTTAAAAACACTGAGGGGAGGAAGCCACAAGGGAACGGGATTAGATTTCAGAGTCTCCATAAGCGAGCACAAGGATCTTTCTTGTAAATTAATTCCACACTTAATTTTTGGAATTCTTTCTTACTTTTCCATACTGCAGCCAAAACTAAGTCAGATGAAATGTTAAAAGAGATTGGCATCCTGGGATGTAGTGGTAAACTAGTTTACTTTCACAGTTTCCTTTCATATGTAGATTAAGCACTGAATTTTCTTTTGTCATTGCTTGCAAAGATCTAAGTTTCCTTCCTAAGGCATCATCTTTTATTAATCAGCTTATCCACAACAGAGTCCAAAGAGACTGGAAATGGGTTCAGACAGATGTTGATAAATGTCTTAAGTTTCTTATAAACTAAATCAAGGCCAGCCATGTTTTATTAATAAGCTAACCTTCAAACATACTTTGCCCTCTGTATACTGTATCACACTTTATATGCCATCCTGTTTACACTGCTTGTCCCAGTTTTATTCAAGGCTGTTAACATCCCTTACTTAAAAAGGCAAACCCCATCCCTTACTTAAAAAGGCAAACCCCAATGTATATGTATAATGCTGTCATAAAGGGTAAATTATATCATCTGCAAAAATGTACACTGCATACCAGGTGTGGTAAGAATTTGGAAAAACTTATTCCTTTATTGTTACATCTCCTTTCCTTTAATTTAGGTTAATTTTCCTTATATATACCTGTTGCTGGCTAAATGTGTTTAACCAGCATGCAGCTTAGCCAGTACTATCACTTTGCCATGGAAAATAGACTTCTGTCACGTCCCCAAAGCTTTCCCCGAAGCTTTCACCCCCTCTCCTGCAGCAACGATGTGCAGCGGATGCTGGGACCACACTACTCCACTTCTAAGAGCCTGTTCTCTGCCAAGACAGACTAGAAAACCCTGGGCCACTCCAGACCAGAAGAAAGACAACATTCAGTCTCTCTCTGCCCCAAATCCCCCAGGGTGTGGCCAAGCACAGAGTGGACACTTGAACACAGGTTTTGGTTTTACAGATCACTAACAGAGATTGTAAGCATTTAGTTTAGTGCTGCCACAAAAGGACTGCCTGGGCCCATGTATTACAGGGTGAGCCTTGTGACCAGGATGATCTGTGAAACCAGAGGCTCTGTATAGAATTTCCAATGGAAAATGCAATGGTGGGGATGGATGACAACCCAAGGAAAATGTTTTGTGATGTGGGAAGAGGATGGACAGTGGTCTCTGGCTTAAAGTGTTAGGCAAATGTTGATCCAGATATCTCCCAGTGACCAGAACCATGAATGTGGTTGGTGACATTATCACTTCAAAAAAAGCTTAAATTATTTTAAAAGAGGGAGGAAAAGAAACCCCTACAAAGAGCTTTTGACAACTCATTTTTTTTAACCTATCCCTAGAGGTTAGCATTTTAAAGGCATGATGACAGTACTGAAAGAAGCATTACTGCAATTACAGGAACATGACAGGTTAAAGGTGTCCTGCAATATGCCTTACAGCATAATGTCTATAAGGGGGTTGTTGTGCTCCTGAAGTTCAAGCATGAACTGTTTGGCAGGATCAGTCCTCATTTGAAAGCAGATGACACAAGAAAACCTATTTTTAAGTGGTACCTTTTTTGCAGGGGGGTGGGGGGCTATGGAATTTTAGGCTTCTGCAAGCTGATTTTTTCAGAGACACTGAGAATTTTAGCTTTCAGTAAAGTAATTTGGGGGCTGAGAGAGCTCAAAATGTTGAAAAAAAAGCATCCAGTACCTTGGGCAGATTCCTGGCTGTACAGTTATTGATCACAATTTTATCATTGACTTTAAAAAGACAGGGATTTTGTTGTTGGGGGGCAGTATTAATCATTGATAAAGTTGGCGCTATCTCCACTAAAGTCAGAAATTAACTTTATATATATATGTAAAACAAAAAAAACCAAGAAAAAAATCCATCCTGTAGTCAGAGGCCCCTCTCACAAATACAGCTCTGGGATATGCAGCTGAGAACAGGATGTTCACACAGGCACAAAATCCCAAGTAACATGTATCATGAAACACTTCCCATTAGGTCAGAGTTATACTGCTGATTCATTAAAATGCAAAGCGTTGCACTCAGATTCCAACTTTCAAATTAAATGATCTGAAAAATGTACCTTTGTGACCGAAATAGGATGAAGTCCTATCCTGTCTTCTCTTTTCTTCTCCTCTCCTCTCTCTTCCCAAGTTTCTTATGAAATCTTCCTATGGGAAAAGCCATGAGAAGATAAGCAGAATTCAAGCGGAGGAGCTTGAAACACAGCAAATAATTTATCTCACTGGAAGGGGTATCCATGAGAGATCTGAAAAGACCATTGGATAATTAAAGTGATGCATGATTGGAAAACTATTTATGACTGTGTCAATTAGGCGTCTGTTAAAGGTTTTAGCAGAAACTAGGGAAACTGTGGAGAAAAGAAAATCAGAAAGATGTCTCCAATTTGCTAAATCTATTGTTTCATAAATGTATTTTCCATTGTACCTCAGAGTGCTAAAACATTTTAAGCGTCCTGCTCTCATCAGGTTATTGCATAAAGGATCCCCTCTGCTCTTTAGGTGCTCTTTGACAAGTGCAAGTTTCCTCTTTGTTGACCAGCCTCAAATCTCATTGAAGCTAATGGAAAATCAGGAAGGTCCTTCGCTGGGCAGGCTTGGGCCCAGAGGCACAAATGAAAATACTTTCGCTGTCTTTATCGCGTCCAAGAGATGAAAGGTGAGATTTCAGTGTTTCTTAGTGCTAGCCTTGTATCGTGGGCCCTTTTCAGGAAGGACATGCAAATCCCATGTGCCAATTCCTCTATTTTTACTGTAACTGATGAAAGTTCCCAGCATGGGGAATCATGAGAGTTTAACTGCCACAGTTCCCTTGCAAAAACCCAGCCTCTAAAATGTCCGGTTCCCCTCCAGAAAGAACAATCAACACAGTTCATGACGACTCAGAGCAGGGTGTCCTGCTGAACGTCAGCTCCAAGGACTTTCCTGTATGTTCCTGTTGCATTACCTCCTGCTGCGCTGGTCTGCAGCGGTAACTGCATTTCACTCAGTGTTAAAAAAAGAAAAACTTATAAGAGGCTCTTCTCTGTAAAAAGCAAGTGAGCTGCAAGATCCAATGGCTACCTGTGCTGTCAAAAGAAGGATGTGGTCTCTCAGTGAGTACACTGAAGCTTGAGATGCCTTACTATTTAAAATCGGTAATTTGTTTTCCTATCAGCTACATTTGTGTGTAGTGTAGGGCAGTCAGAAGCCCACTTGACCTGGACAAGAAATCTCTTACATAAAAATCATAAAAAAATCTCTTAGTCATGGCACTGGTATAAATTTTTAAAATTAGGACTATGTCTAACCTGCAAAATAAACATGGTCAGGACACAGGCATGGGCTCTCAGCACAAACTATTATTCTCCAGAGATATTCCCAGGGAATAATAAAGGAAAAATAAAGCTAAAATGAGGGTTTTTTTCTTTAATTCCTTGGGATGCCCTCAGAGCTGACATTCACTGTGGTTGGCATTTCTCATTCCGTGGGATTTGCTGAAAAATCCCAACTGCACATCTTCACTCTAGTTACCTTGAAAGACCAATTGATCTTAATGAGCTTCTCGGCCAGCATGAATCACAGAATCACAGAATTGTAGGGGTTGGAAGGGACCTCAAGAGATCATCGGGTCCAACCCCCCTACCAAAGCAGGCTCCCTAGCTCATACTGCACAGATAGGCATCCAGACGGGTCTTGAATATCTCCAGGGAAGGAGACTGCACCACCTCCCTGGGCAGCCTGTCCCAGGGCTCTGTCACCCTCACTGTGAAAAAGTTCCTCCGCATGTTGGTGCTGAACTTCCTGTGTTCTAACTTGCAGGAGCCTCTGTGAGCCCCTGTGCGGCAAGCAAGGAGCAAGCATCCTCTCTGTGCACCGAATTTATGTTGCAGATGTTGGGCCAAGCATGAAAGCTCCAGCTCTTGGCTCTGATGGCCTAGCCCCAGTCCCACGGCAGAGAGGCACTGCAGGGCCCAGCGAGCAGCGAACCGAGCAGTTGAGAGGTAGCGCATGTGCGCACATGTTGAGCCTGTGCGTGCGTGTGTTTTGGAAAGCACTAAAATGGCTGGCTGTTGGCGGGAAAATGGCTTGTTTAATTGCTCAGTGGAGGCCTGGCCCACCTATAGTGAGACTGGAGCAGGGTATAATCACCGAGAGTGTAACTGATGGGAAAAATGTGCTGGTTTTACTGAGTGTAATAGACGCTAAAAGGTACAACCTGCTGTGTAGTTTAACAGCTCCTGTTAAACCCCCAGACAAAGCATTTGCTGGGATTGTGGAAATTCTACCAAATCGCCTCTTCCAGTAGTCACCAGAGAGCATGGAGTGTTTCTCTTTTTATAAACTGATTAATAATTAAAAAAAACAAAAAAAAACCCAAACCAAAACCCCAACCCCCAAAAAACCAAACAATTTCTGAATATGTGGCTGTATTAATGAAATTAACAGAGCACTTCTAGTTTAAAAGAGTTTAATGATCCTCTAAAGGAAATCCAAAATGAAGGCATTAAAAAGCCAGCGACTGAACGAAGCTGACTTGATCCCCTCTGTGCTACAAATTGCTCCAGCAATGAAGACAACTGCTAAAATGCCAGGGAGCTCTGGCAGCATCTGTTAATCTTTAGCACAGATAAACTGGTGGTGAGGCAGACAGCACCGGCAGCGCTTGGATTGTGAGGGGTATTTTTTCCTCTTCTTATGTTAAATAATCTTCAAGCACAAGCAAAATACTGCAAAAATGACACAGAAAGAAAACTGCCTTCTCACTAGGGGAGAAAGGACCCCAAATCGCCTTTTGGAGATCTTGGAGAACACTGCAGCAGCTGTATACTCAATGGTGTTTGGACTTATTTACAATTAAGTCTTGATACAAAGCTCATTTCACATTTTGCTGCCTGTAACTGCGATAAGGCCACCAGGACCGCTCAGAAGTGTACCTGGATGTGACTTCAGTTCTGCTAAAACACGCACAGGGGAAATCCTTGCTGCATCAACTGTCGCTACAGTGAATGTAAAAAAAAAAAGAAAATTAAAAAGCAGAATATGGTAACTACCTGAGAAACAAGAGGGTAATACCCAGCTCTGCAAGTGGGGCTATGGATCAGTGCTGCAAGAGATGCCCTTCTCATAGAGGTAGAGGAGCCCATCAAAGTTCTGAGGTTCCTTCGTGAAGGAATCAGTCCCGGCCCTGGGACAAGGCTACACCTCCCTCAGGCAGTGCAGGCACTACAGGCAGCACAAGCTAGGCAGAATACCCTCATCCACTGCTTCAGCAAGGCAAGAAGTCGCAGCTTCTGCAGATGAAGGATAGTAGAGAGGAGGCATTTTCAGCACGCAGAAGGATCTCAATGAGAAGTTGATGACCACTGCAAAAGAAGTTGGACAGAAATTAATAGTACAAAAGTTGTGGCAAAAGAACCCGTTCCAGCTGTATATAAAAAAATTAAAAATCCAGAGTTAGCAGCTAATGAACAGATAAGCAGAAAATTGTGGCCATCAGCTGGCTAATCAAGGGAGAACTGAGTAGTTTGTGGCTGCAAGAAGGCCAGGTGTGTCAGGAGGACAGTGCCAATGCAGTGGCATTTTGAATATCCTGTGAAGTGTTGGTGCTATCAAGCGAGGAAGGCCCTTGCAGACATACCAAGGCTATTCCTCCGGGTTTCCAACAGCTGCTTTTAACAGACCTCTCAGGGTCTAGTGAACTGACAGCTTTTCTCCAGTTTCCCTTCTGGAAGCAAGTGCCTCAGTTGCTCTCAGAAATTTTAAATTACTCAGACTCGGATCATTCAGGTCAGTCTCTCTGACATTACATCCATAATGAACCAACTCTCATTACTCAGCAAAATAAATCTGAAAGAGCATCCCTGTTGTGTGAACCATTACTGAGGTAGTCAGTTCCCATGAGGGAAAAGCTGGATCCTGTCCCATGCCCTCCGTTCGCAGGAGTTGAGTCTTCTACTTTTGCCTGTATATTTTCATGGTTTTGTGTGTAGCCATTGTGTGCATATGCAAAGGAAGGGGCTGTGCATCTCTCAAGTGCCTCAGAGAACCTCAAATTGTGGTTTAGCTACTAAGCAGCAGAAAAATAACTGAATTCTTGTACTTCCCGCCATTGTCTGCCCAAAGAACAAGTGTCATCTCCAGTCTCTCTGATCTCTCCAGCTTTCTGCTTTATCCACAGGCAAAAAGCTAGTGATATCTGCCACATGTCTCATGTTGTAGGTACTGAGTATGAAGCTTAATCAACCAGGTCCCAGAAAGCTCTTTAAATTCAAAGGAGCCTTACCAAAAAAATTCTTTCCTTCAAAAATCCTATCACTCATAGAAAGCACTGAGCCTTGTCCTAAATCAGAGCTTGCACGAACTTGATTGTGAAACAAGATTTCACAGCCCCGATACACATTGTTATTACTGTAAAGACATCATTGGATTCACTTCAGATAATTTCCAAGAATTACACCACACTGAACTTAAGCACTCATATTTTATCCTAGATGCCTGGAAGCCCTGACTCACTAAACAATCGTGTTCTTCAGTCCCTTATCTATTTTCATTGTGTTTTTATCCACATGTGCAGAAAACAGCCGACATAACGTTGTAGCCTATTCTTTGTTTGTACGTTGGAGCAGTATTCTTGCCTTTGTCCAAAGGTCAGATTACATTAGCAGTTCACATTCCTGGTAAAAACTTGCAGGCAGATGTTTTCTTCAGGGGGCAGATCATGTAGGAGGAGGCATCGTTCTCCGGTCTTCAGTCAAACTAGACTTGTCATCCTCAGCTGTGTAAATGTGCATCTTAACTGAATGGCATATGCTTCATTTTGTACTGACATTTCAACGAGCTTGAAACCATTTGAGGGTCTGTTATCTCTTTACTTAAATCCTGGGACACTGAAATTAATGGCAGGTCTGCTGTTGACTTCAGGAAATGGTACTGGGTCTCCTGCCTCCCCCTCATCCAAAATGTGGTTCAGCCATGAAAAATGGAAATACATTTCACTCTATTTAGCAAGGACACATTCTGAAATGCAATTTGGCACTGAGGAAATAAGTCTGGTTCATAAAACAGCTATGTATGCAGAAAAGAAATTACTTTTGCAAAGACTCCAGCTTCTCTTTAATTAGAATAATAATCCAAGACTGTGACAGGTCTTCTGCAGAGCTGGTGGTCCTTGTGGACATAACCTCCAACTGCACAAGCGTGTTTGAGTTTTACTAATTTTCTATTATTTTTTGTGGAATTTTCATCCTCCAGCTTGAATTTTCAAGGTCCGGTTGAACATGTCAGGCCCTGTACAAGGAATTTATTAATCCAAGTGTTTCAGAGTTGGGAGACCATAGCATGAATGCAGCTTTCTGAAACATTTGCTTTTAATTCAAGGCAAAAAGAAGTTTGAAATGATGAAAAGGAATGTAAATAAGGCAGTGTTCCCTCCAAACAATACTCCCACAATGGCACAGGCTCTGAAAACTGATTTTTCAAGGAAGTGGGATGCAGTATTCACCAATGCTGCCCTAATAGGGGGCTCCTTTGTGTCTAGTCTGAGTCAGCAGGTAGAGATTGCCTCTGGGACTGCCCCATCACCTCTTCACTGGGTGACAGAAGGCATCTTCACCCAGAAATAAAAGGGCCTTCTGGTGGCTTCTTTTGGTCCAGTTGCATGTGGCACAGTTGGAATCTGTCACTGACACAGCACTGGTTTTGAACCAGTGTGTAAAGTTAGAGTCACTCTGCATGTGTGGTGGGTTTTAAGGTGATATTGTAGGGCTGCCTGTATTACCAATTGCTGAGGCTTTGACAAATTGCGACAGAAGTTCCTGTTTTCAGTTGCTGACAACTCAGCAAAACTATGATTTGAATATCCCCAGTGGTCATCTGTGGCTGGGTGAATCTTTCAGTGAACAGAAGAACATCTCTCACAGCAAAAGAAAATGTATGGCCATATTCCTATCCATAATCATATCCATATCCAAGATTGGACTAGGAAAAAAATAAACAGCCTTGAGTTTCCTGAAGAAACTGATGCAACCTTTATTATTCAGATAGAAAAGTCAAGTACAACCATGCTGAAGGACCCATCCCTTTGTGCGTGACTTTTCTGCCAAGGACAGGTCTGCCCCTGTGAAAGCCTGCCCAGACTAGCTAAGCTTTGGGCAAAAGTCTGTTGGCATAGGCAGGAACTTTTTGTCGGATCGATTGGAAGAGTGCTACGCTGCTGAGCACGTACACTGCACTCTCAGCCCACACAGGCATCGCCATTCAGGCCACAAGCGTGTCCCAGCTCAGCCCTGCTTCCATGACTTATCCTGTGCTCCTGCTGCCACCTGCTAGAGAAGCCCTCCGGAAGAGGAGGAGGAAGGCCTCTGATCTGAACCTAGTGCAGGACGAGAGCAAAGCTGGGTGGAAAGGAAAGAGCCACATTATGGCAGCAAGATGTTTCCTGTAGGATCACTGGCAGGAGGAAGGGAAATGTGGGACTACTTAGGCAACGAGGCATGGCCTGAGAGATGGAAACAAGGAAGGAGGCATAGATCAGAAGAGGATTTAGGAGTGGATGTGGGCTGGAAAGGAAGTGATGGCTGGAAGGTGAAATCTGAGGAACAGATCCTGGGGTAGTTAGGTAATGAGGAGAAACTTCCCTTTCTCAGCTGCAGCTCTTTTCCCAGTCTCAGAGTCAATCAATCAAAAATTAGGAGCTTGGAAAGAAGGTTATCCTGCAAAGGAAAAGATTGCAGTCCTGTGGGGAAAAATACTATGTGATCATGTAATTAAAGTCTGCATCATGATGCATATGCAAAAGTAGGCCAAATTTAAGCTGTGCAAACAGTAAATATTATTTTTTAATTAAATTGTAGAAACATTTTATGACCTGATGATTTTTTTTTGTTTTATTTAGGGGAATGAAAATTGTGGAAATATGCACAGCAGCCAAGACAATGAGATAGAGAACACTAATACTAGAAAATATTCAAGCAGTGTATTGAAGTGACAAGAAATTATCTCAAGAGAACCACAGGCTACCAGAATTTATTTCTTCCTCACTTGCCAATTCATAAAATTTTTGTTACTTTTTTTTTTTTCCTCCTGGAAACTGATCAAATATCTATGGGGATAATTTTTTAGTCATAATGCTGCATTTCAGCCACTAAATACTGCTGATGTCTCTATTAATGACTCAGTTTTCTGTTATTTCAAGAGGGAGTATGTGTGTATTCCTTCATGATAAGGGATGAAGCCTGAATTCTGCAGAAATTTCTCAAGTCTATGGAGTGCCATTATGTCCAGCCACAGACTAAACAAACACACCCAACAACATATGGAATAGAGGGCTAAGGAGAAAGACCACTAATATGAAAGGAACTGTTTCTTCAAATGCTTTGGATCAGACCTCACGTTTCCACTGGAAAAACTTTCCCACCCCATTGTATTAGGAATATGTAAAGTGAGGGTGTTTCTTTGCGAGTGTGTGTGCTTTAAATTTGCTGCAAATGCTCTTTATCAGAGATAACTTTTGTCAGCTTCAAGCAATAGTTCTTTGACTCCCAAAATGGACAATGAACAAATTTCCTGATTTCTAGAAGAGCTGGTCAGTCAGTCCAGCATGGCAGATTCTGGAGGGAGGAGATCAAGCCTTGCTCTGCCTGTGGAAGTAAAAGGGACTTTCATGGCTGACTTCAAGGAAAGAGAGAGTCACAACAATCCTAAGGGTATGTACGAAACACACCCCTTATCCAGCGCTCCTGGAAGGGCTCAGCCCACACTGCCAAGGCTGTGCTTTCCCAGTTCCTTACCAATCCTTACCAACCCTTTATGACCAAATATTACATTTATGGGATTTTATATTCAGGGCCAAATTCTGTTTTGATTTATACTTTGTGCTTTTCAAGGAAGAAGCTCACCCTGTTGAGAAGCACCTGCCTCCGTGGATGAACTCCTTTAAGAAAGAAGCCCAGATCCCACAGCAGGACAGAGCACCAGACTGCAACACTCCCAGGGGAACCAGCCGCTGGGAACCTCAGCAGCTCCCTTTTCTGTGACAGGGGTCTCAGCATTTGGCCAAGAATCTCTCCATCCCAAAACAGCACGCTGTCAGATACAGCAATCTTGTGGTTTTTATCTGAAGTGCCATTATTTTCCCTTTCTTTGTGTTTGCACAGTGAATTAAGTTATTTTGGAGCAGAGCCAGCATGTTTCTCGGACTGGATCTGAATATATTCCCATAGACGTTCGTTCTAGTTTGAAGAAAAACTAGACCAAATCTGCAGCTTTTTACTCCTTTTATTATTAGTTTAAAGCAGAGGCTATCTTACTGCACACCCAAATAAAGGAAGTTTGGAAAGATCAGTGAGAGTTTGGCTCTCCTGTCAACTGAGAGAGATTGTAAAAAAATTAATGTATTTTCTTTTAATTCATGGACTTTGGCTTCTACCATCAGGCCGTGTGATGTCATCCCAAATACTGCCTTTGCCTTGATTTTATTTCACGTGCTGGGAGCCTAGTGTAATCAGGCCTTTGTTTTGTTGTGTTCGATAGCAAGCGGTGAGCCTCGCCTCTACAGATATGGGCACAGGATGGGGGACCCTAAAGAGTCCCATATGCCCAAGCCAGGAGTGGCTGCAGCGCTAGCTGTGGCAAGGCTGGGCTCTGCCTCTGCACATGGGCTGCTGCTGGAACAGCCCCTTCGAGTCCAAAGATCAGGTCGCTCCTGGGCCACGGAGGAACTTCAGCAGCATTTATGTCTGTTTCTTGTAAGCCTACATGGCAAACACTATGTGTCATTTTTGTGTTGCAGTTGATAGCTTTAGTGAGCAATTTTTCTGTAAGAGAAGCTGCTCTTTGAAGTTGGGGCTTGAGACCACAAACAGAGGATGTGCACCCCGCCACTCACAGGAAAATAAACAGAGGCCCGTTCTGCTGTGCCACCTTTAACAAACATGCAGCACTATTCAGGGCTTTTAAAAGAAAACAACACAGTTCCTCCTGCCACCCAGTAAAAAATGTACGTTTGCAAGCGCGTCTTGTTTTGCATATGATTGGTAGCATACTTTTAAACTGCTGTAAGTAATAAAAATATATATGTGCAAGTTGGCTATAAGAAATGCCAAAGTTTCACCTAATAAAATTTTGGTATGCCTCAATTTTCAAAGTAAATTTGATTTATTTGAGCCACCAGCCATCTGATGACAGCCTTGTGTTTTTTATATGAGTCATGTCCCAAGGGGTCTAGAATATGCCAATAGTGTACCTTGGATAGGATCCAGTGTCCGCAAACAGGTTTTCATTAGACTTTGATGCCAGTTGCATTGGGGAGCAGAGAGGCTGCTGAAAACCAGCTTTACTTTGGGATCGTTTCTTTCTTTTAGAAAAAATAACAAAGATCTTTTTTAGAGAAGCTTTACGCCTCCACATTGTAGGTGTATGGCAATATTTTAGGGAACAGTAATCTGTTATTGCAGGTGGTCATGCTTCAAGCACTTCCGTATTTTGAGAATAGATCAGACAAAGTGCAACAACTTTTATTGAAAAATTGCCGAATTTGTAAATTAGAAACACATTTTTCTGTGGCTAAGATTAAGTTAGCATGTATTACAGTCACTGGGACTTCTCTGAAGCACTAAGGGGAATATAATTACATAGATTATTGCACATATCCTGGGTTGGGACCATGGGCATACTAAGGGCACCTCAATCACCCAATTCTGGATCCAAGTGTTTAATATCTGTGGCGATACCCTGGTGCCTTTGGACTGGAGGCCTTTAACAGGCAATGCATACGTCCCTTCCCCTCGTACCCCCAGCACAGGCATTGCTGTCTCCCAGTTGGTGACGTGGGAAGGCAGCAGGAACTGAATTTGAAATTCTGGGGAGCACCAGTGCCATGTATTGCTTTACTGCAGTTGCTGTAATGGATTCAGAGGTATAATATTCAACCTAACAATGGACTTAAGCTTGCCCTTCCCTTCCTGTAAGGTTGCCACACTTAGAAATTCTGAATAGGACAAGAGGGCAAATGGCAGCAGAGGAAACTTTTCAAAGAGATCCTTGGTGATACTGGTGCATGCACACTCCAGTCCAGTACTCCAACACCTTCGAGGCAGCCAGATTTGTGTTCACCAGTGGTAATCCTGTATGAATATGTAGAAGCTTTGGCCTATAACTCTCATGAATAACAGGCAAAATATTGAAAAAAAGAGGGCTTAATTTGGAATCTCTTTCGTAATCTCAGGGCACCTCTGACACCTCTTGTCTAAAGCTGTCACAGGAAAAAAACACTTTGTTCTTCTTTAGCCAGACAATGCTGACATCAAGTAGAGGGAATGGGAACTGATGTGTCCTACCCGGAGTTCTGCTGGCTGCACAGTGACCAGAAGGAAGGGAGGGATGGAGGCAGGTTTGCACCCTGAGACCTGCACCCCTACTAGGGAAGGCAGGACGAACCAGTGCTGTGCACAGCCACGCAACCATGCCAGCTCCTGCCATGCAAAAATGCCATTCCTTTTCCCACCGAGCAGGCTTCTTTCCTCCCTGCTTCAGGTCTGAGGCAGAATTGAGCTTGTGCTGGAGATCCAGCATCCCTGGGGTGGAAAACAGCATCCTTTTCCCAAGAAGAAGTATGGGGAAGGAAAGAGCATCTCTCCTCTTCCGGTATGGAGTCCTGCCACACCACGACATAGGCCTGGAGGGGGGAGTTTGAGTCATCTTCAGCCAAAAGGTTTCACAAGACTGCAAGTGTGACCCAACTGTGAGAGTAGAGGCGTTTCTGGAGAGTTTCCAGTTGATCCTAAAACTTTCCCCAAGACAGCATTTTCTGAAGGCAGTGCTGCATAGGGTGAGGAAGGAGGTGCAGGGCTGGCAGCACCAGGGAGACCTGAGCTCAGCTTCTCTGCAAGACCCTGAGGAAATACCTTGGGCAGGAGTTGCCTATGAACCGAACCTCCCCTGCTCCTCTCCCTTGGGGAAGCACAGAAAGATCAATGTGTCACAGCCTGAGAGTCAAGAGTATGTGGGGTTGTTGAAGGCCATACATGTACATACATGCAGACTGGAGCAGGAGCCTCACAGTTTCCTCCTAGCAGCTCTCTAAAGATGCCCTTGCAACTGACTTCAGTCATCTGCAGTAGCTAAGCACATCACTTCTCACCAACTACAACCAGATAGGAGGTGTCACACTGCTGCTCAGCTGTGCTTAACCTGCCTTGCCTCTGGAATTAGTATTTTATGGTGCATAGTGCTGATGGTTGAGAGAAGATTGGAGCACTCAGCAATACATACCGAATACCTTTTGATGAGCTACATTACCTAACAATGGAATAAATTACTCTCATACCGCAGTCTACTGCCCAACATTCATTTTCTAGTTTACAGATAGCTTTAATACCCTGGTATTAATTACCTGCTTCCTACTGCTCCTTGTTTCCTAACTAATGAGCATCATTCTTTGCAGGTACACAATGCAAACTCTCACTGGACACAACTCAGCAGCTACCCAGTGTCAGGAGGCCCTGGCTGTGTTGCTATGACTGTCCTCCACCATGCCAGCCTTTTAATTTCTGTTTGCACTCCTGCATGTGCTGCTTGTGTTCCTCCTCAAATGATCTTGTTTCACACACTTGACGCTTGCAAACAGAATCCATGCAAATACCCCACGCCATGCAGTCATTAGTCACACTTGGTTAAACTTTTCAACAGCTTCTCAGTGTGAGCCCTGAGAAGGCCCCATTCTGTTTTGCAGTTTTCAAAGCTTGCAACTGGTAGAGGTGAAGGACAGGTTTCTGGATTGGGTTTATTTGGCTTTTTAATTCCGCCACATTTTATGGGAAATAAATATTTCTGTGAACTCGGGGACACCTACAGAGTGCGATGCTTAATTCATTTTGATGTTCAAAATAAAAGAAATTGGGACACCCGAGCTTTATTTTCATATCTAAGATTTTCCTTCTGGCTGTGGCAGAAGCCTTTGAAAATCAGCCCCAAGGAGATGCAAGAATTTCTCTCAGACAGATGTGCTTCCAGCATTTTCTGAGTCTGGAAACTTTAGCAGCATCAGCAAGGGGAGAGGGGCTGGGAGGTGAGGCTCACCAGGCAAGCTTAGGCAAAACACTGTTTCCAATAGTGAACTGAAGAAGCTATACTCAAAACTGAGGTGAAGACAGTGTCAGCTGCACCCACCCATCATTTACACTGTTAGAGACTCTGGTCTCCATACAGCACACTACACTTTCTTACTTGCAAAGAGAGTAGCAAAGAGACTTGAGGCTGAACTGATCTAAGTCCGTCATATAAAACCCAAAGAAGATTCAGTTCAAGTGCCCTCAGTGCAGAAACATGACATAGCCTCCAGAAGGACATCTCTCAGTGTTCCTGGAGCATGCCTTGGGTCAGCTCACTCCTGGTTTGCATATTAGTAGATGTGATGCAAGTGGGCTTAAGACTGTGCTTGAGGGTAACCAAAGCTGATCTAATGCACAGCACACCACGTGCTGCTTCTGACCATGATCCAATCTCTACCAGCAGAAGCTGGGCATGAAGGACAGCTGCAGGTCCCAGCATTGGAGACACTGGCTGCTGCAGCATAGTTTGGCTCTAACATGACGGAACGTAAAAATACCCCCCACACATACACCGTGCATGTCTATACATCAATTTATCGCTCTCTTTGCAGCAGAGGCAGACACTGCCTCATCCATGTATCTGGATTAATTTTCCATCACCAGTCCAATCAGTGGCCTTTGGGCTTCTGTTGCCAGTGTTACTCCCCATGCAGGGCTCCTTCCCTGCTTGCTCAAATTCTGACAGTTCTGGCTTTTTCTCCATTCCTTGCACTCAGGAAGGAAAGGGGAAACTTGAGAAGGTTTCTCTGTCAGAAGCCATTTTCCTTTGTCCAGAGCAGCTACACTATGAAATAATTTGCCTAGCTATTGCCACCAGGCTGCAGCATAATAGAATCATGGAATCAGAGAATGGTAAGGCTGGAAGGGACTCAGGGATCATATAGTTTCAACCCTGCTGCTGTGGACAGGGACACTTCTCCTTCTGGTCCAGTCTGGCACAGCCACCTCCTCTACTCCCAGCTCAGCTGCTGCGAGGCTTCAGCTCTGCTTCTGGAGTTGAACACTCATTAGACCTCTCAGCTTTGCATCCTTTCCTTCTGGGCTCTGTAGAAATGATGTTGATGTTTCTTAACATTAAAACGTATTTTCCAGTAAAATACACTGTGTAATAGGAATAATTTCAACTTTTCTTATAGATCTCAATGTCAGCTAAAGTCCTTAAGATTTCTGTTGATAAATTTTCATTTTTATACTTTTTTCCAGTCAACTTTGTAAGATTTATGCTACCCTTTGCAAAAGCCCTGTTTCCCTTTCCTGAGGTGAAACATGCACCTGTGAAATTTGTGCTTCCAGAGTTTGCTGGGATTTATATTGTTCTCACAAACATTCTTCTGCTCCATGCTCGGTGGATTCCAGAAACAAGTGTTTAACACCAGGTCAGCTCACCAGCTTGCTCTGCAACAAGACATGTAATGGCCAAGCAAAAGGGTAGTATAAAACACTTCTATGTAAGAAAAACTGGCTTGAAGAATAACTTAAAACTCTGCTTTACTTCTGCTAAAGAGATTTAATTATTTTTTTTTTCCAAACACCAAAAGAAGAAAGGAAAACTTTTCTCCCCTAATACTCTTCTGGCTTCTGTTCTCTAAAACTTAGCAGACCTTTAGACAGGCAGGGAATAATTTATCAAAGGTGATATTACAAGGACAAGCTAACAGACCTAGGTGTATTCAGCCTTAAGAAGAGAAGATGAAGGTGGTCTGAAACTACCTGCTAGCAGACAGACAGAAGGCAGAGACAGACTTGTCTCAGCAGAGGCTGAAGGGCAGTGAGCACAAGTTGCCATATGCAAATTCCCATTAGATGTCAGGAGAATTTGCTCACACAGACCGTGGTAAAACAGTGCAAAAGCTTGCGCAATATCCTCTTGCACATGCTCAAAACTCAGTGCTCTGACTGTAAGCACCCTGATCCAGCTTTGGAATTGGACCTAACTTCAAAGTTGTTCTTGCTTTGAGTAGGAGCTCAGCGCAGATGATGTCCAGAAATTTCTTCCAAACTAAACTATTCTATGACCTTATTACAACTGGGAGACTGTAGAAAACTCATAAATGAAGCTCTGTTTCTCTCATGAACATTTCAGTGTTGGACATGGAATGAAAGCTGGACATGGGTTGAAACTCTTGGGTGTAAAGACAGCTCGAAGTTTTCAAGTAGTATAAATGCCATTGGATTGTTACTATCCTGTGGATAAGGGATTGTCCAGGCAAGAATCAACCACTTCAGTCAATGAAATGATGTAGGGTGGGTGTGGGAATGAAAAGGACTAGCCCTAGAACAGAGAAGCAGGAGGAAAGCTCTGGAGAATTAGCTCATGGTACTGCCTACTGCCAGGGGAAATGAAAGACTTAGAGACAGAAAATTTACCTTCTCTTCCAACAGTATTTACCTCCTTACGTATACTCCCATGCAGCCAGCTTGGGTTTAAAAGGGCTGCAACATAGGCAACAGAGACAGCAGAAGCAAAACTATTTTATGACCTTCTGTCATAGTCAACTTGGAAGCAGCAACAAGCTATTTCTTGTGCTTGAAACTGGCCCTCCCTTATTTGATATTATTTTACACTACCTTTTTTTTTCCTGGGCATGAAATGTCTATGAAGCTTTATCATCGTGATAGGTGAAGATTGTATAGATTTATGAAGCTCTTATTGACATAGGGCTGATGTTGAGTGCCATTCTCCTCTCATTCTGCGACTGGCTCAGAAATGCCGAGACAAAGAGGTGCTGATAGCAGACTCCCTGGTGAACCTATTTCTGAAAGCCCTCTGCTTCCCTTTTCCCATGCTTGTTTGGGAACAGACTGAATCTGGTAACATTCAAATGTGCTAAAAAAATCCCTGTCCTAGCATTCAAGAAGGTAAAAACACTGCAAAGGAGAGTACATGGCAGAAAAAACAAAATTGCTGGTTTTGCTGCCAGGACACGAAGGAAGGTGGAACACAAGTGGATCTTCTACATGTGAGAATGTTATGATGAGGTAGAAGAGAAAATGTAGATATTTCTTTTCCTTGTAGAAGTTCTCAGTGAAAGTTTTCAGACTTCACCACCAAATGTCACACTAGTCCAATATAAATCAACATTTTGATAAATTATTGTATCTTCAATGTGGAAAGGCCCAACTTTCTAGAAAAGTGGAGTATCAAAATGGGCCTCCTCTAAATCAATCAGGTCAATTAGCCATAAACTCGGATCTCTTGATTCAAGCCTCTAATGTCAGTTTGTGTTTTGTATTATTCAGAATGAGCCACAGACATTAAGTATCATGGCCATAGCAGTGATTTACTGATTTGACCCCAAGACACTAGTTCACTTGAGTTACATTTCTCTGAAACAAAATTAACTCATTGCCCTAATTTGTACTTTGTTTTCAATAAATGGGTATAAAAAGGGAGAATTCTGAGCCCAGATCTAAGATATCTTGTTTATATGATGAAAACAATGTCTGTGCATTTGTATTGGCCTAGAAACAGGCATTGACATGAGAACCATTTCCCATACAACAACTTATTTATTTTGAGATTATTTTTAAACAACCACAGCATTCATTCTCTATCCAAGGATAAGACAGAAATCACCCAAAAATTTTTTCTAGATGATGTCTGCCTTTGAAGCTGATTACAGGGTGTTTCTTAGAAAGAACTGATATCTATTTCCAGTTAACATCCCACAGAAGGGAACAGACTGATAATTTGGCAAATCGCAAATATTTAATTCACATTAACTTGATAAAAGCTCTAAACATTTTTACTTTTAATTGGCAATTGTGTTCTCTAAAGCTGTATCAATTTCCAATATTGCTGGGTTTTATGCAAGTCTATTAGAAACCAAGCCCTTCCATAGTTGTGCTTCCTCCTGTGCACTGCCGTGTGAGATAGGCAGGCCTGCCTGAAAATGTGGGCTTTTTTCTGTCTTCTACTTTTACTTCTTGAATATGGTTAAATAAGAAATACATTCTACTTTGTAACTGCTCACGAGATTATTCTCTTTTTTGTTTTTTTTTTTTCTGCAGGATTAATAGCCAAACTCTAATGAATTATGTCTTTATGTATCAACTGATGGGAAGAAAGCTTCAATCCATGATCATAAATTCTGGCACCACAGGAGAAATATTCTCTGGAATACTGCTAATGGATGGAGGGGCAGGCCAGGCCAGAATACCTAGGAAGATCAGTATAATGTGGGAATAGAATGAAACCCAGCCTCTTCCATAAAAGACAAAGGTGAATTTTTCATAACAGTTGAAATACTCTAGCAGCTCATTCTGTAAATACATCTCCACTGGCCACTTTTAAGAGAGGGCCTTGGATTCTGGTCTTCAAATTCATATAATGGTTGAACAAAACTGAGAAGGAGTTTGAAAGACCTAATTTAGGTAGGAAAGTCGCAGCAGGGTAATAATATCCTTGTGCTGTTAAACTGTTAAAAGTTTCTGGAATGCATGCACACAGTAAAGATAATTTTTCCATGCAATCTTGATTCAGGACATAGATATTCTCTCTAGAGTCATGTAGGAGGTTTTTGAGAGAACCTTCACACAACTCTCACTGTATTTCCCAGCCAGCATGTTTGACTTTCTAAGTCTACAGCCATAGTTTTCATCTTTGGGAGAGCCAGGACTCAGACAAAACTTGCTTCTTTCTAAGGAAACTTTCTTCTTTCTCTTGGTCTCTACAGCTGCCTCTCTTAAGAAAAGTTTTTGACTGAAATAAAATAACTGGCATAACTTTCTTTCTGCATTTAAGCCTTTTTCATTTTCTATAAGTCAGACGCTCTTCTTCACCTAGTATTTTACGCTTCTCCTAGTACTTCAGAAGGCAGGCAGCTTTTTCTTTAGTAGCACTGCTTTTAGCCTTGAGCTTAGATCCCTCCCCTTGGCAGTTGCTTCCCCTAGTAGTGCTCACCTTCTTGGCCATGCAGGAGTCAGACATGGAGGAGAGCTCTTGGGTCATGGGATCCTTAAGCATGTGTCCTCCTCTCAGCTCAAAAAGGGACCTACACTCAAGACCAGGGAGTGGACTGCTTTTCCTATGTCCTGCAAAGAGGACATAAGAGGTCAAATTTTGCATTATTATAGTGTTGAAATGCCACAGACCTCAGTAGAATAACTCTGAATTTAAATGTCTACTTGTGAAACAAAATTGGCCCATGACCTCCTCAACCAAAAATTGGCTGGTGACCCCTATCCCATCACCCAAACAAAACACATAGTTCCTGGTTTTGCTTTAAGAATGAGAAGATAAAATACTTTCCTGTCACCATGGAAATACGCAGTAAAATGTAGTTAAAAGCTAAAAAAAATGAACAAAACTCAAATGGCTGAACTGAGGAGCCTTTACAGCATTTTTCATCATAATAACATACTTTTTCTCCTTTGATAGAACTGTGTAAATCTGATAAATAATGACCTAAATAATGTACACAGAAGTCACCATTCATTTTTCCAAATTGCCACTGGAATTGGTTCAGACTGTCAGCATTTGTAATACTTGAGCAAAGATTGTGGTCCACAGACTGCTGTACCAGCACTCACATCTGCTGTTTCACTATACTGAATTAGAAAACCTTCTAGTGCAGCCCACAAACACGGCTCCGGAAAGGGAGTCTTGGAAATGCTGAATGGAGTACATACAGTCTGGGAGGGGGCAAATGCTGCACTGGTCTGGGAGCCACAATGCTCCTTTGCCCTGCTCTCAGGCTGTCCAGGAGTACCATCAGCCCCACAAAACTATCTCATCCTTGGAGGCACTTTCCTTCATTCATATTATACGTTTTTCTAGATGAATTGCGGAGGGATGAGCGTGTTTAAATGGAAGATGAGTCACTCCTACAGTCAGCCAATTTAATATAGTAGAAAATATGAATGAAACAGCCCTTTTAATAGAATTGGCTGGCTCTCTAGGGGTTTAAAAATCAGGAGAGAAGCATTGAGCTTGGCATTCAACTGGGAACCAGTAACATATGGAACAGGGCACCTGGATGATGTGCTTCTGGCAACCTGAAATGGGCCATTTGCTTTCTGAGCCATCTGGAGCCTCTCTCTAAGATCAGTGATTTCATTTCTTAGCAATCTCAGTGATTCATCTGTAGTCCATAGCTATGTGCCTCACTACAGGTAGGTCAAAGCTGATGGGCTGGAACGACTTCCTCTATCAGTACTGGTCATTTCTGACTCTAGCAGCAGGCAAACAGGAGGGGCATCAAGACTGTGAGACCTTTCAGAGTTAGAGGTACCTACATTCATAACTCCTGTTTGACTTCAGTGGGAGTTAAGAAGCCTAAATAACTGCCTGGATCTGGGTCAAATGTCTCTGAAGCATTTGCTCTGTTTGTGGCACCCATCCCTTGTTAGCCTAACAATAATTTTGGAGGATGGATATCTGGTATCTGTACTACACTAGCATTAATTAAAAAGATCACATGCCAGGGAAGATTCACAAGGAACTATTAGCTTGTGGGCTAGGGTGAAACCAGCCAACAATGTTCCCTGCAATCTCCCAGAGCACATCACACCTCGTAATAACATCAAATTACGTCTGAGAATAGAATGGCAGGAAGGAATTGGTAAGGCTCAAGGCTGACTTTCCACAGCTGGCTCTGCAATTTATGCCTGGACCACAAGCATAAACTTCCTTGGAAAGCACCTCATCTCAAGATGGATAGCTGAAAAGAACAAAAGGAGATGCTGGGCAGCAAAGCAGAGCCTTTTGCTCAAGTTCATGCGCAAGTCAGAGGTAGACATTTCTGGCTCTTTTTAGCCTTTTCATAGCATCATGTAAGTTCTGAAGCAATATTTCTGGATAAAAACTCAGCAGACTGTAGCACATAATATACATCATATAGGCATATGTCCTTATGTTTCTTCCTTAAAGAATTGAGGAACTTAAAGTACCAAAGACCTGAGCCCATATTCTGTGATCTCAGGGCATTTTTAAGGGATAAATTTCCAGATGAGTAAGAGGACCCTCCTTAGTGGAGGAAGATCAGATTAACAAACAAATTGGACATAGACAAGTCCACAGAACCCAGTGGAATACACAGAGGAGCGCTGAGGGAGCTGGTCAGTGTCATTGCGAGGCCGCTCATGATCATCGTTGAAAGATTATAGCAAATGGGAGAGGTTTCTGAGAAATAGAATAAAGTGCTATCTTTAGAAATAGAATAAGGTGCTATCACCCTGCTATCTTCTAGAAAGGCAAAGAAGAGGGTTTGGGGAGTGGGGCCAGTCAGCATCACCTGTGTCCCAAGGAAAGGATGGAGAAAATAATCCTGGAAATATTTCCAAATATATTGAGGGCAAAAAAGGGTATGGGGAATAGTCAGCGTAGATATGCAATGGACAAACCATGCTTGATTGATCTGACAACTTTCTTTGATGATTTGTTAGTTTGATGGATCAGGATAGAGCAGTGAATGTCATTTATCATGATTATAATAATTTGATACTGTCTTTTGAAGTATCCTCACTGAGGGGGAAGATGAAGAACAGCCTGTTAAAGTGGACAATGAGATGGATTGAGAACTGTCTAAACTGACTGGCTCGAGGGGCTGATGAACAGTGGCATGGACTCCAGTTGCAGGTCACTCACTACTGGTGCACATTAAGGATTGACACTGGGGCCATCTGACATTCGGGGAGAGTCTGAGAGAGCTGGTATTGCTCAGCACAAGCATTAATGTTATTTTACAGACTATGCAAAATTATTGGCCCTAGGTTAATGCCCTTCTGTCAACCCACTGTTTTATTTTGGAAATACTTAACATCACAGCCTGTAAAATATGTAAGGTTTATGTAGACCAAGCAGACTACAATGAAGACAATTATTGTTAAAAAAAAAGGAATGAGATTTTAGGATTTGGCAAAAGGGAGAAGGAGTTTGTTGGTCCTGGGGGATCCGGGACTTCCCACTTTCTGCTTTAATCTAATCCCATCTGTTTCAAGGCCAATTACTTACAGGCATTATCTTTCTCATGAACACATAAAGTCGTCTGCATGACTTCACCTTTGGACTTGGAGGGCCATAAGGGTGGGGAGGCTTGTTTTGCTTTCTAGTTTTGGGTGGAGGAGACCACTAACTCCAGCTAAAGGAGTTAATCCCTCAAGTCTCTAGGAATTGGCTCTTCTGAACAACACATACCTCTGAGTGCAGTCATAGCTGGGTTAAACCACGTCACTTCTCACTTAAGCACAGATGCTGAAGTACTGACAGAGTTGGTATGAGACTTTCAATGCCGGGATTTTGTTGGAAGGTATTTTTCCACTAGTCACCGAGTAAAGTCCAAGTAGCACTTCAGATTGATTTATATGCTAGAGGTTTTGAAAAGGATTGACGAACCTTTTATTTAACTTTTAAGCCTTTCAGAAACTAGGATCTTCTAACCATAATTTATTCACTGGACAAGAGTTTGCATACCTGGTTTCTTTCCCTCAAGCATCCCTAAAAACATCCTGACATATTTAATTGCTTTTAGAATTAGGAAATGGCTAATTATACTTTAAGATAATGGCATATTGGTCCATACATTGTGATAAATCTCTGAGTTTTTAAAAATATTTTCTGTACTAGCAGACTTTCCACAACCTCCATGTGATAAAACTGAAACTAACTCTTGCACAAGAAAATCAGTGGCATTGAAAGCAGAAGCAAAAGTCATTCACAAAACCTGCCTGAAGTAACCACAATGTCAGTATGGAAAAATACTCTCACTTTCTGAATGCTAGCTATGCAAATTTCAAGAGAGGAAAATTATGAATCTTTATATTTATTGCCATCACATGTGAGAATATGCTGTCATTACCCAACAGGTAAGTATATGGTGTGAACAACATGGAGCCTGTATGGAATCCAACATTGCAATTCACTGGGGCAAGGATCCGACACTTCGGCTTTATAAGGAGAAACACAAATCGTGCAGCCTTCCATGCTCCTTGTAAAAAAAAAAAGGCATGGCCACGTCACTGTGCAAACTGGTTATTTGCTAAGTATAACTATACCTTCATTCATACTTACCCCACTCATCAAGAGAAAAACCCAGCAGCAACTAACACCATGCTTTTCCCAAATATATAGGCTCTCATGTCTCAGTATACCTGAGACAGAGCAACATCCTGTACTGGTAAAAAAGTAGTCGAGTCAAGCTTTTAAGCTATTTGACTTAATGGATGTGAATTGCAACCCAGTAAAAAATATCAATGATTTTGCACAGTCGATGTAAACAGCAAGAAGACAAATGTTCCAATGAGAAATATCACCTAGCTGAAATACAGCATCGACAAAAAATGGAGGAAATAATGGAGAGAAAGTAGCATATATCACAGGGAACTATTATTGTTGTCCATCTACATAATACCATCATCTTGCTGGATTTCTTTTTTACCCTCTTGGTACTGGCAAGACAAGTGACTAATATATTTAGTGTTATGAGAACTCTGCAAGGCAATGACATCACATTACTCAATTCGTCTCCTGTGTGCTCTGAGGAGTCAAAGGTCTCGTGTACACTCAAAAGAAAATCAAGTGACCTAGTCTGAAACGAAAGCACTTTCCAACATAAACAAAACTAAAGACCCAGTATTTTTGCAGTTATGACAAACTAATTTGAAATTTAACGGTTTGGCCCTTGCTTTGAATTAGTCATTTTTTATTTTATTTTTTGCTAAGTGAAAGAAAAATGCCAAATGCTGTCAGGGTATGAAACTTATTGGTACGAGATTTCTCTGTTAGATGATGTTTCCTACACTGATCTTATGCTGCCAACAACTAAAATACCTTTTAATGTGTTCTGGCTTTTAATGTATAGCACTGCCTGCGTTCCATATGTTTACCATTATCCATAGGCTCATCAGTCCCCTTTATTTTCAATAGAGGCAGTTGTGGAAAGAGGCCAGATTCTGCAGCAACACGGTTCCGGTAGTGAAATTAGCAACTGCACAATATTCCCAGAGAAGTAGTCCTGTTTGCTTCTGGCCATAAGCCTAGTTCTGACACAAAAAATGTCCATAGGAAAGGAATTGCCTGTGCACGTATGTTTGTAAGAGCACGTGTGTGCAATATAACATGTACTACACCCGTTCACAGGTCAGGTCTTCACCAGGTCGGGTAACCATTGGTGACTCCATTTTACAACATAAGAAATCAAGGTACTGAGAAGCAGGGATGCCAAGTAACTTTCCCAGAGTCGAGCCATGAGTGTGAGCCAAGCTAGAAGCAGGACATAAGGCTGCAGCTCTGCAACGTCCTGTCCCCGGTGGCAATAATGGCCGGAGGTATTTCTGCATCTCACTCCATCCCCCTGCTCTTCTCCTAGTCTCAGATGCAGCAAAATGCCCCTGTGGCTCTGCCACAACAGATGTTTGTGGAGAAAAACTGTGAAACAGGTTAGGAAAACAGCTTTAGGAGAAAACTTTAACATTTTTTTTTTAATTATGTTTTATTTAAGGGAAAGAAGGCATTTTGAAAACCCAGCCCCCTCACCTGACCAGGGTCACTGTGATGCTGCAAGAACCACCTTATCAGCATAGTCTGAAAGCAGGGAGAGGTTACAGGCAAGAGACGATGAACAGTCAGGGATGCCATAAACCATCATTATCACATCCACAGCCTAAGTTATCCATACATGCTGATGACATCCATGTGGTACTCTACAGAATGAGGCAGTAAATTGAAATTATCACGTGCCTTTCACTTACCTCACTTCCAATTCCCTGTCTGCTCAAAAACATACTCTTCTTGTACTTTACTTTCTCTTAATGAACTATTACTAAAAAAAACCCATAATCTCTTCCTATTCCCTGTGCATGGAACATTTATCCTCAGCTTACCCTGTCTTCCATCTTTGCATAAGCAGTATTTCGACATGGACCACTGGCACTTAGAGATGAAACTTGGAATTTTCTCAACTAAAAAAAAAGGAACTAGGCCATAAATGGTAGTTGCTGGCTTTGCTGGAAATGGCCTTGCTTAGGTGCACCAAAGATACGGTGGTTTTTTCTTTAGGAATTGTAGGTCACTTTTTCAGGTGTTACCCAGATATGAGTTACTGTTCACTCATCCTTTCATACTTCCTCTCCCCAAAAAGTGAAACCCCCCCTTTTCAGGCTATCCAAGGAATGAGATTTTACAGAGGAAGAAAAAAGAAATCCTGCTAGACGAGCCATCTGTTCCTGGGACCTAGCTGAAGGTAAGCTCAGATCAAGAAATTTTATTCATATCTAGGTTGGGTTAATACCCACCTCCCATATATACCCAGCAAGCAAACATACCCACAGTTTTTATTGCCTTCACCATGAGTGCTGCCCAATCTGATAGCATCACAAGGAAGTTTTTGGGCATGGAGAGGTGGTGCCCTACACTCACCTCAACCTGGTACCAGCATCACACTGCACAGATGGCAGTATGCCAGAGATGGCTCCCAGATGCATCCTATGGCGAGCTCTGCACCTGGGTGCTGTGAGTAGTGTGGTGGGATGCCTCACATGCAGCCCTGGTGTAAAATACCTCCTCAACATCCTGCTAGTGCAGTCATGGACAACTCCAGCATTGCCCTAGTCTGCATTTCCCTGACATACTTGTGCTCCCCCACTGGCACATTGCCCCCACCTCCTGCAGCACAGGAGTCCCCTAAAGCTGAAGGCAATTTACTGGCCATTGCATGACAATCAAAAGTCCACCTCTAGGTACTCCAATCACTGGAAACTCCAGTATAAGCTTACTGTAACCTCCATGTTTTAATCTAGCCCATAGCATAATCATCTTTCTCAAGCAGAACAAAAGTAGATTATCTAGCATTACCTTTTCAAAACTGTGGGTTGCTTTGCTTCTTTTCAGTTTCTTCACTGGACCTGTCTTTATCTCATCAAGCTCAAATTACTTAAAGTTCTCATCACAATGCTACACACTTTTGCTTTTTCCTACTTAGCTGATCTAGCAAGATACAGAATCACAGAATTGTAAGGGTTGGAAGGGACCTCAAGAGATCATCGGGTCCAACCCTCCTGCCAAAGTAGGCTCCCTAGGACAGGTCACACAGGTAGGTATCCAGACAGGTCTTGAATATCTCCAGAGAAGGAGACTCCACCACCTCCCTGAGCAGCCTGTCCCAGTGCTCTGTCACCCTCACTGTGAAAAAGTTCCTCCGCATGTTGGTGCAGAACTTCCTGTGCTCCAATTTGCAGCCATTGCCCCTTGTCCTGTCTCCACTGACCATTGAAAAGAGGCTGGCCATTTCCCCCTGTGTCCCACACTTCAGATATTTATAAACATCAATAAGATTCCCTCTCAGTCTTCTTTTGTCAAGGCTGAACAGCCCCAGTTTATTCAGCCTTTCCTCACAGGGGAGATGCTCCATGCCTTTAATCATCCCGTAGCATTGTAGGGAAAGGTGGTCTTAAGATGTGCTGTCTGCTCCTGTGCTGGTCATGTGGACGACATACAGAGCAAACCTCTGCCAGCTGATGTGGTCCTGCTTGTTTTCTGAGTCACACAATTATCATGTGGGCTTTTATTACCTCTTCTCCATGGCTCACCTCAGAAGAGCTTATCTCCTGTCTCCCAGCAGTGCAGTGAATGTTCCTCCTGCCTTTTTGTGTTCATATGTAATGGTTTGACGTGGAGTTATGAGCATGATGTTTATGTTTCCCAGGAAATCAACCTGGTGGATCATGGGCAGGGTTCCATCTGCCCTTGAAACCTAGGGGAGCATTACAGTTTTTATTTAGGTGACTATAGCAAATGTGCCTGTTCTGTCTGTCCTTTGTTTTTTTTCCTTTTTAGTGAAGAAATTGGATAATTCAACTTTGTTTATCAAACATTCAAAATAAATGTCTGTTAAATATATTCTCAGCACATATTTAATATATAGTGAATATACACTTGGGAATGTAAATGTATTTTTATATGTGTACATCTATATGAATTCCTTTAAATACATAGCGGGCTGAATTCTGATTTAATATAGGTCTATGTGTACAAACCAGGATCCTGAAGCTCCTCAGCAGGTGAAACCAAGCAAAGAACATTCTTATATTCCCTGTAAGTAAACACAGATGAAGGGTGCTTGTAGAGACCAGAGACTTGATAGAGGGGTCTGGCTGCTTTTTAGTCCTCCTGGTCTCATTTTGCTTTTAAGAAAACAGGTACACACAGACACACACACACACACACACTCACACACTCTACAGCCACACCAAGATCCAGGATTACAGAGCTTGAGGAAAACAAGGGTGTGTATTGGCCCATGGCGGTGCCATTCCATTCCTTGTCCCCAAGATGATGCAATTTGTGCTATGTCACTGTGTCCTCTTGTGTATTCTCAAGGATGTGAGACTGAAAGGGCTGTGGCTGGGCAATGGATGTGTTGAACATAAGAAGCATGGAGAAGAGGTATTTGTTACTCTGTGCAGGTTTTGTTCCTGCTCTATCTGCATGAAGCCTGAGTGCTACCACTGATGTAGATGGCTTCCAGCTACTCTCTCCTTTTCCTCTATGCTTGTAAGCACAAGTGAGCAGTCTCAGCTCCCCAGCATCAGAAAGTAATATCTGAAGGGAGAAGTCTTTATCCATCTGGATTCTGAAAATAAAAAAAAGGCATTCATAATGATGCAGAATAAGTGGGTGGAAACTTGTACCTACCATACATGACCTGATCAAAGAAACTCCACCAAAATTAAGACTACAAGTGGCACAGAAGCAATGGGACTTGAATCCCTGAGCACTTTGGATGTGTCGCTACTATTGTACACAGCGAAGAAGCCACGTGTGACACCCTGTGAGGTGATCCAAACACCAACCAGACCTTCCAGATGGTTTTGAATGCTCTCAGCTGGGTGTATTTGCTGGAAATGTGTCCTTTGGAGTATGGCCACCTTTCTTCCTCTGTTCCAAGTGCTGCTGGTGTGTTTGCTCACTTGTGGTGGTAGCCATGGTACTTACATTAGACAAAGAAAAAGTAGTAGGAATAACCCCTTCATGGTCCAATTGGAATTGATGGGATATAGAGGATTACTTTATTTTTCTTTTTTTTCTCCAGTAATGATGGCAGTGGCTTTGTGCTGGCTGGTGTAGATACTATACAGCTGTGGTAGAGGGGCAGAAGTACTACTTAAAAGGGAACGTAGTTTCATGGTCTCTTTGGAGCCCCATGCGTTGTTACAAACCAGAGCTGTCTCTTGTCTCTGGGGACAAGGAAGGACAACTGAAATATGTCTGCCTTGGGAAACTCCTGCATGAGTAGAGTGACAGCAAATGCATAAGCACAGGTAACATTGCCTTAGGTAAGAGAGATTGCCTCATTAGTGTCACATCTCTCTCTGTCTTCAATTAGTTCTTCATCACTGAGACACCAAGCTGGGCCCAATCAGTGTCATGGGAACCAAACCAGCTCATCAGAGATTAATGTTTCAGGTATTTGCTATCATTGAGCTTCCATCCACTTACACCTGTTGTGGGTTTCTAGACCTTTCAGAGTAGGATGCTGCTGAACAAGACTGGTCAGGAAAACAAACTTCTGGAAACATGAAATAGAGCAGGAACACAAATCATCATATGCATTTAATGGATAGCTTGTGATAACTCAAGGAATGGTACCAACTATGCTAGTTGATTTTTTTTCACCCCAAAAGGTGCTGCCATATGAAAAATATGTACATACAGTCCCAGTTTATTTGGCTTTTGTGCCCACCAGCACATGTTGATCACCAAATCGCTGATAAAAATCATTCCTCATGATAAGCAGCAGGCAGAGGAGCCAAAGCAGACTAAAACCATTGGAATGCTTGTTTCTGTTCTGTTCTTTACTTTGAACTGAGTTTTTCTTTCAGGCTGACAGTGAAATAACAGTCACAGTTATGGCCCAAATCCAATTCTACTGTGAACTTTTCAAGACGTTATATTGCATCCCAGGGCATTGCCATCTATTTCACTAGACATAAGGATGTTTCACTGGTGGAGGGGCCATGGTGATATTTTGCAGAAAGACACCTGAGAGAAGAAAAGACCAGGACGAATAAGCCAGTTTGAGCTTTCTCTTGCAGTTCTGCTTTCTACTTGCCAAAATCTATGCAAAGGACATTTGCATAATTTGGAAGATTTTTTGGAGGCTTTGGCTTATGTTTGCTCCAGTTAAAGGAAAAGAAAAATACCTTTCCTGACATTTAGAAGTGCATGAGTGGTTTCCTTTCACATTCTACTTCATTCCGTGGAAAGCAATTTCACCTTACAGTACATTTCAAGGAAATCCTGAAGAAGCCAAGTCTTATCTTAAATTGTGCATTGGGTCTTCATGTTGTTGAGAACAAATTCAATAATGTTGATTAAATCCAACACCTTTTAACAAAGGAAAGCACTGTGCCTACACGTTATCATATCTCTAGTATAAGAAAAAACAGTACCTCATAACAAAGAGCAAAGATGGGGACAGGGGGGAAGTGCTAAGTGAAAAAGCAAGGAAACAAAATTTAAACATTATGATTTCTGTGTGATTCTGATAAAATGGATTTTAAAATTTGCTGATTTCCCACCCATTACATCTCACTTCTAATCCCACAACGCCTGTAATTAAAGTTATCTACAGCTGTCCTAAACATGTCTGGAACGTTATATATTTGAATCATAATCATATGATGAATATTTGATTTATGTTCATTGTATACTTGGAGAAAGTATTACAGACTCAAAATATGCCTAATAGCAATTTAACTTATTGGAGACTTAAGGAAAAGTGCCAGGAATTTGAAATATGACCTAATGGTGGCCAAAGGGAAAATTCTAAGACTTCAGACACTTTATAATATAAAGTGCTGTGATTCTAACTTTTGTTAGAAAATTTAATTTTGCAGGACTAATTAGCTGGAATCATTCTTTTGAAAACTACTGTTTTGGGGTTTTTTTAATGAGAGCTTTGTGTATTCTGGAACTATTTGTTTACCCAGAAAGGACCGCGAGGAGTTAGCTACAATATGAACAGGAAAGTAGGATAATATTGATCAGTAACACAAAATGTAACCATCAGAGGAAAGTCTTACTAGTTGTTCCAGCTTTAGCTTGTGCTGTCTGGAATAAAAACAATAGTATAATTTAAAGTGGACTGGAGTTGATGGCAGGCATAGGAAGAATATAGAGTGGATAAGTTTTAAGACAGACTTTTCCTCATATTGAAATACAGTAAGAGGTGTGTATATATGTGTATGAGAAGAAGAAAAGCAGAGATATGACCAAGCAGTGACTGGCTAAAGATGATTGACCATATTAGCAGAATAAGACCTACATTTTACGGCTTTTAAAGCAGAATTAACTTCGAAACAAAGCAGGAGAGGATGTATCCACCTTGGTAATGTCTAGATGATGCACTCAGTCACATGCTCTAACTTGGCTGATCCTGTGTGGAGCCAAGAGTTGGACTCAGTGATCTCTATGGGCCCCTTCCAACTCAGAATATTCTATGATAATAAGCTAGATAATTCTTGAGACTGTATTTTTATAAGCAAGGAAAGAGGTAAAGTAGAAATTGCTAAAATAGAAGATTATCAGATCCTGGATACTCTGAATGAGATGTCAAAATGTGGGATGCAGTGGAAAGAGAAGTCAGCAAGAAGTGACAAGAGTGAGTTGGGAAAAAATGACTTTGACTAAAAGTCATTTTACAATGATTTTTTTTTTTACTGGAAAAATGTCATTGTAGCTACAATGATACAAATATTAAGAGCTACAGTTTGTGTAGAGTCATTCACTGCTTAGGACACGTTTCCTTGTTTTGCAACAGCAGAGATCTCATCCAAACAAGGCTTCAGGAATTGCTGTATCTGTTTGACAGCTATTCTTTCATTAAAGTGTGAGCTTCGGTGTGAGTTTGGGAATAGACTGAAGAGTCTAAATTCTAATTTTAGTTTCCAGTGTTATCTGAAGACTAAGGGAGTCTGGATTCACTCAACCTTTTGTGGAAGGTTGTCCCACCTGGATAAGCTTATGGCATTTCTGAGTATAGTGAGGAGGATGCACTTGTCATGTGCACAAAGCACATGGTAGATGTTGGGGGAAGCAAAAAGGTTTTCTCTCTGTGTCTATAATCCCTAAATAGGGTCTTTCCTAGTAGTTCCCAGAGGGACAAATGTTCTATGGCTGTCCACAGAGTGTGCCATGAGACCCAAGTTCTAAACTTCCATTCCTCTCATAAAATCCCTGATGGACTTCAAGACTTTAAATTCTTCACCTCAAAGCCTCCTTGGTCCTCCTACCTTGATCCAGACAGTGGGAATCTCCCTGATTATGAGACTCTTCCATGTCCTTAGTGTCTTCTTCTTCTTCTCCCTCCCATGCTCCCCAGTCATTCCCCTTTCTCTGACTTTTCTCTGCTGGCCTCACAACTTAGCGTATCACACCTAGTTGTTGTTTTAGCTTGTTTTCTTGGACCCTCCAAAAGTCCAAATGTTTCAGGTCTGCTTTCTGGCCTCCCTATCACTTACACAGATCATCAGAACCTACAGCCAACACCCAGCACAGCCAGCCTCCATCTGCCTCTCCTCACAGATAACACCTTAGAATCAGACATTAGCCAAACCATCCTTTCAGAAAATAGTCCCCTGAACTCCAAGGACAGAGAAAGAGGCTATGTTAACAAAACAACAACAACAAAAAGCGATCACACAACCAACCCTAAAAAAGCAGTGGACATGTGTCCCACTCAACCTTTGATTTAAAAAATGTGTCCTTCAAGTCTTAATCTTGCTTTAGCTGTAGCTTTCTTGTTTCCATAAAACACAAGGCAGAAGAAACCACGCGATGACTCACTTGGTTCTCATGGGTGCTTTATGCCATTCAGACAACTACATGTGTCCTGCTCAAAGACTGACACACTCCAAGCTTTGTGAGTCTAGTGTAGGCAAAGCATAAAACCAGACCAAAGGTCCCCGTGCTGTGGAGACATGACTAGGCAGGGCAGCTCCGCATTATTCCAGTAGGCAAACCAGTACCTTGCAGAACAGAAAGAGATGCAGTATCTCTAGAGTCCCTGCCAATCTGATGGAAAGGAAAGCCCCTTCCTCACCTAAGTGCACAGAGCCCAAAGCTGCAGGCTGAGCAGCTCAGCTTTTCCCCGAGGTTTGCTATGCCACCTTAGTGTGCTGACCTGTCCTGTCTCAGCATGTCCGTTCTCAGCTCTGAACTGAGCCTGTGCTAACCAGGTATTTACTCAGTTTCCCGAAACCTTTCCCGGGCTCCGCTGTTGCAGCCTTGCAGATACCTAGTTGAGGCTAACTCAAACAGATTGACACAAGACAAGGTCACTACAGTGAGAGGCCAGATCCCTCTCTTCTTCAGGGGAAAACAAATCTGAAATTGCAGAATTGCCATGTTTCATCCAGATCTTAACCTATCAGGCAGTCCTTTGCTGTCTGCTCCTCAGGAACATAAGATTCATCTTAATTTTTGTCTCGAATGAAGAGAGACAAGTGTTGTGAAACAGTTCCTCACAATGACCATGGAAGAATGGCATGAACCTAGAGGAACCCATCACCTCTCAGAGTCCAAGACCCGCAAAGCCCATCAAGATCATGCAGTCCAGCCTCCTCCATCCTTTTGCAAACATAGACCCCAACCCATTTTGTTGCCAGATGTGTTGGTCATCCTTTTCAGAAACATACCTAAGCTAACTGAAGTCTGTAGTCTTCTGTGGTAATGTGCTCCCATGTTTAATTACTCTCACAGCTAGGAAGTTGCTGTTTATTCAGATGAAGTTGACTACTGAACTCTGTCTCCTTGCTACTGGACATTTTTACATTTTTGTCAGCAAGTTTGATGTTCTGTTGTCTCAGAGTCTTTCAGTCATTTACAGATCTAGACTTTGACCTAAGACATTAATTTTTTTCAGAAATTAGGATTGCATCCTCAGATTGCCTTGTGAAGCCTATGGGAAGCTACCACAGGGATTTGAATACAGAATGATGTGCATATGATGGCCTGAGCCTTAGAGATGGCAGATGCCTCCTTTCTGTACTAGCTGGAGCCAGTGTATCACCTATGTGTTCAGCTCAAGACATAAACTGCAGAAATCCAGCTTCAGAGAGGGGCTAGGTGCCATGGGGAGTGGGACCATTGCTCCCACCTAGGAGGAAGGGTTTACTTCCCTAGAAAGTTGGAAGGGGCAGGGTGTGACACTAACAGCCAGTAACCCATCCTGGTCCAGGGCACACAAAGAGTTCAAAACAGTTTGGATTCAGCTTTAACCCATGGTTTCTCCTCCAGGACGATGTCTGCATGTGGCCACCCCTATAGGAGTGGCCTGTGGCACCATTAAAGAGGTGGACCCTTTGACTTGCCACCAGGAAGATCAGAGTGGAGTGCAGACTCAAACTTTGAGTCTCTGAACCCCACCTAG
This sequence comes from Laterallus jamaicensis coturniculus, assembly GCA_022605575.1. NCBI lineage: Eukaryota > Metazoa > Chordata > Aves > Gruiformes > Rallidae > Laterallus > Laterallus jamaicensis. The sequence goes on along the minus strand of JAKCOX010000001.1, from coordinate 76,273,112 downwards.
TTCCTAGTTGAAGAGCTTTCCTCCTCAGTGTCAGCCCATCTGAGCTGAACCTGAGCATGGTCATCCAGAGAAGTGAGCAGAAGTGAGGGCAGAAACAGATGTCAAGGGCATCTCAGAGAGAGGTCATGCCATTTCTGCACTGAGACAGCAAAAAAAGGCATGTGATCATTTTACAGTATTAAGGAATAGTGAATAAAGGAAAATGTGGCCATAGAGAGAACCCCCAGGGACATCAACAGAGTGAGAGAGGAAAGAAGAAACCACAAAAGAGCCTGAAGCCTGGGGGTGGCTGCTGACTGCTGAGCGCTCTCAGCAGCCTCTGAGTTAGGCACCTGTGTAAGGACTGTAATTTTTAACTCCAATATCCTCTTCATTTCTAAATTCTAAACTGTTAACTCTGCCCCATGGATCCAAAGCATGAAAACTGGTCCCTCTCTAGCCAAAGATACATTGATTGCAGTACTGAAAAATCAGTTCCATAATCTAAAAAAATTAAAGAGAAAAATAATATTAAAACCACCTTATTCTGGCAAAGGTGTGAGCAGAGAAACAATGACTCCAAAATGGCTGGGATAACAAGAGCTTTCTGAGAAACAGATTAACAGAACAGTAAATAAAAGATTTTTAAAAACTGAAACCAACCCACTAGTAAACTAGAGGATATCAGAGAAAATATTTACTTTAGGAGCTTATATTAACAAGTGAGAGATGCTTAGAATGTGATGACGCAAGAAGCTTGCTATCTGCTAGATATGAGTGTTGAAGGATATGAGGGAATTAACAGGGAAGCTTATTACAGCACATGGAATCTCTTTTTGATTTCCAGGAAAATTGGAAGGTACGGAAAATTCTGAGGAAAGAAAGAGCAAATATGGTTAGTACTCATCCAAAAAGGAAGAATGACTCTGGCTGTTACTGTCCCATGGGAAAATATTTAAAATTACCATAGATAATGGACTCCTGAGCAATACCAGAGCTCATTGTTCACAACATTCACTAGATATGTTTTACCATTAGAGGAAGGGAAAATATGTGTTTGGCCCCCCATGTTTTGCAAAGTAATAAAGCTGTCTCAGGCATGTCTAGTTCTCATGGAGACTGAGAACTTGTCAAAGGGCAGCAGATAGAGAAATGCAGTAAAACGCCAAAATGCAGTCCATAAGGAAAGTTTCTAAGTGTCCAAATCCAAAGAACAAAGTACTCTAGATTAGCTTATTTGTCCAGCTTAAGTGCACACTCATAGTGTGCAGAAAAAAGAAAAAAAAAAAAGCCAAGTAATAGAGTTTAGCATCAACTGCAATGAATGTGAAGGTCCTGCCATGAATGATGATAGGTCCAGACCTGTTAAATACTTTCTGTCATGATTTAGGGGAGTGAGATACAAATATTTTATAGGAAAGGACTGAAGAGGTTATGACTGCATGAGGCTTTCTGCAGTATGGATGTAAAGCAAACAGGAGAAGAGAGCAGATGTTTGGAGGTCAAGGAAATTTCTGGGAATCAGATATCTGTAGAGGTAGCCACCAGGCAAGGAAAATTGAGCTCCTGTTAATGACCTCCAAACATCTGCTCTGCTCACTCCCCTGTTTAGTTTCTACTGTGATTTGGGGGATGTCTTATGCAACCATGATTTGTCGTCAGCAGTTTAGGGGGGTTGGCTGACTTCCAGTCTCTGTTTCAAGTGGATTTTTCTGCTATGAAGTTTTTGCTGTATGCTTTGCAAATGATTATCAATATCCAGTCTCATCTTTCTTGAAATAACATTCAATTGTTCTCCTGCCTCCGTTTGCTTCTCCTTATCTGACATTTTTTCTAAAATGCTTTTCCTAATGTGTTGATCTGGGGAAGCAGTGTCACTCTGAGACAGCAGGTTTTGCTGTTACAAGGAAGACAAAACATTTGGCCCAAAACCTATTTCACAAGCTCTTCAGAAGAAACAATTACAGTAAACAGTTTGTTCCATGAGAGTAGAGCTAAACAAATGTGATTTCCCACAAAAGTTTGCCCTATGCCTCTTAATATCTTTTCCATATTGTCTCCCTGACGTCCCCTACCATTCAATAATCCTCAAGTATCTGTTTTCCTGGTAAAGTGGCAGCATCAGGAGTGGCAGGTCCACTGCTGACATATCAGGCAAACCATGGCTATCACAGGCTCACTTCTGTTTATGAGTATCTCAGTGGTGATACTAAATGAGATCTTTATGGTCTGTTTGGGAACCTACATTTACAGTGGTTTAAGGCACTTTGTGTCTCTGAGGCATCTAACCATCCCTTGAATTCCTTTGTCTGCTCTTTCAGGGAGATGTTGAGAATTATGTGTAGGTAGACATAAATGCCATCACGTGATCATCTTAGGTAGTTCAGCTAAATATGTGTGTATACTGAATAAGAGAATATATGTGTAGTGGGCTGAGTCTGGATGGAATCCAGGAGCCCAACAAAACTACTCTACCACTCTCCTCCTCAACTGGACAGGGGAGAGAAAATAAAACAAAAGGCTTGTGGGGAAAGATAAGGACAGGGAGAGATCACTCAGCAATTACTGTCATGAGAAAAACAGACTCAACTTAGAAAAAAAATCTAATTTATTACAAAGCAAAACAGAGTAGAGTAATAAGAAATAAAACTAATCTTAAAACACCTTCCCCCAACCCTCCCTTCTTCACAGACTCAACTTTACTCCCAAATTCTCTACCTCCTCTCCATGAACAGCACCAAAGGGACAGGGAATGGGGGTTAAGGTCAGTTCATCACACATTGTCTCAGCTGGTCCTTCCTCCTCAGGGGCAGGACTCCTCACACTCTTCCCTTGCTCCACGGGACATGAGTCCTTCCCACACGCTGTAGTTCTTCACAAACTGCTCCAGTGTGGGTCCCTTCCACAGGGTGCAGTCCTTCAGGAACAGACTGCTCCAATGCGGATCCCCCACTGGGTCAGGAGTCCTGCCAGCAAACCTGCTGTGCATTGGGGTTTTCCATGGGTTTACAGCTCCCTTCAGGTATCTCCACCTGCTCCAGCACAGAGTCTTCCAAGTGGAGGTGGGATCTCTACTCCCCACCATCCTCCATGGGCTGCAGAGGGACAGTCTGCCTCACCACAGGCTGCAGGGAAATCTCTGCTCTGGCACCTGGAGCACCTTTCTTCCTCACTGACCTTGGTGTCTGCAAAGTTTCTTACACCTTCTCACTCCTCCCTGGCTGCAAAAGCTGCAAAACCTTTGGTTTTGGTTTGATTTTTTATTTTCCTTCTTAAATCTGTTATCCCAGAGGTTCTGCTACTGTTGCTGATGGGCTCAGTCTTGGCCAGCTGCAGGTCTGTCTTGGAGCCATCTGGCATTGGGTCTGTTGGATGTGGGGGAAAGTTCCAGCAGCTTCTCACAGAAGCCACCCCTGTAGACTCCTGCTATCAAAACCTTGCCACACAAACCCACTACATCACGCAGACAGAATTAGAAGAGACAGAAAAGACAACACTGAGATCCAAATCTTGGGGAAACAAAAAGTCATTTGCATTGTTGCAAAGATAAAGTTATAGCAAACAGGAAAAAATTAACTACTTCTAGGGAGAAAATGAAATTAAGTTTAATTCTCATCTAAATAAATAAATGATAGATACACCATTTAAAGCAAAAAGCTGTGGGATAAGATTCCACATCAAAATAAGAGACAACATAAATAGCTGACAACAAAGCTGATGGTTCAATGTATGCTACAAACCACCATAAACAGAAGACTGATCTTTGGGAGGACTTGGAAGGTAAATCTGAAGGACTCAGACTGAGCAGAAGGAGGAAAAGGGATGGAAAAAAGCATAGGAATGTTTTGCTGAAAAATCCAGGCTTTGGCTGTCATGTTTACAGCAGCAGGTGCTCAGGGAAGAGGCACTGCAGCTCTGCAGGACTTCGTGGGTCCCAAGGTTGTGACATCCAATTCAAAGCACTTTAGGATATCATAAGAAAGTTGGCATATGGCTCATAAAGACAGGGGAGAGGAGGTGCATGTGGTTGAAAGATACCTGCCCCTTAGAAACGGAGTTGCTCAAGCACTACCTTCAACCCACCTTTGCTCACAGAACTCAAGTTGAAGGCCACTTAAATTAGTCACATGAACTTTGCTCAGCAGGACGGTCCTTTGCAACCAGAAACAGGTGTTCACCAAGGGTTGATGGTCCACAGATTTTAATTTCTCCTCATGCAACTATTAAGGATTTTGTTAATTTGAGTTTATATTTTAGAAGACCATGTTCTCCTAGCAATGTCTTCTTTGACATCATAAAATTTTGAACTGTTTTCAAATTGTGGTGCTTGGTTTTTTTTCAGATGCCAATGTTGACACACATAGAAGGAATTTCACTGCCTGCCTTCTACAGGTGTCAGCACCTCATCTCTCTGTGGAATTAACAGTCACTAGGGATTGAAGTTGAAAAAGAGAGTTACAGCAAGAAAAGTCAGAGAAGTTATGCATTTTGGGCTCTGGATAGTCCAGCTTAAAATCAAAACATTGACTTACCAACTCATGGAAGAAATGCATTTTATGCTGGACTTAGATGGTGATAAAGCATGCTTAATATGAATCATGCAGATCCCTTTTCCATTACAGCATTTTAGGTTATAACCCTCATAATCTCTCAGTGAAGAGATGGCCTTCAAGAGAGACTTCTTCCAAGAACTTGGTATGGGAGTCCCTCACTCAAATTTGGCCATTCCATTTACTGTAGGAGGATCCTGCTTAGACTGAACACTTAGTTTTAACACAGATAGGCTTAGGAAAAAGTAATCTCACTGTTAAAATGTGCAACATTATTTTTCTGAGGAAGGGACCCTGTTCTATAAAGTGCTGACATTTGCTACAAGGTGTTTAGAGAATATGGCATAGAAGGCACTAAACAGCGTTGAGTTAAATAAAACCTATGAAGCATTATGAAAGGGAAAGAGTAGTTTCTGAGTGAGAGATTCAGATCTTCTTGGCACTGTATCAGACACCTTTCAATATAATCTTTTAGGTGGAATATCATGCTATAGATTTGTTAAGTGCCAACTTCGATATGCTTTGAAAGCTAGATAGTATGGCCAATCTCCTCTTCTTCATTAGAAATATCAGGTCTTGCCAGAAATTACTGCTTTGTAAAGGGAGATCGGTCTTCAATACGTCCAAATTAGCTAGAATAGGGTGTCTCCTAATCAAATTTTGTCCTGAATTGCCAAATGATATATAGTTGTTTGTGTTGTAGATAACGCTCCAGTGGGGACTACACTAAAATCCCTGAAAACTCATATTGTGCGAAACCTCTGGCTGAACTTTAAATCTGCGCTTAGAAGTGAGAGACTGGTACTATAAGCCACACAGATTTACATCAAATACTGTGATTTTAATTGTACACTTAGCTAACAAAGACTGGCTTAGATTAAATGAACAATAAATTCCCACCTCTACAAAATGAACAAAACCACGTTTCAGGATAGCAATATCTTCATCTGAGGCCACCTTCAGAGGTGACAATGGCAGAAAAGGGACAAAGCAGCCATCAAAACATTAGTAGGAACCAAGTACTTTTTGCCTTTGTGTGCAGCAGATGTTTCCCTGAGTTGGTCAGTTGTATCCTATAAGCTATAAAATAAAGACAGAAGGCTTAACAAATAATTGGCACTGATCCAGCACTTAAATCAGCTTCAAGTAGTATGAGAAATGATGCTGCTTTGAGGACAACTACAAGGCAAATCTATTCTGATGGAGTGTACCTATTCAGTCTTGGCTGATTGCTGCTTGAACTCCCCCTGCTTACAAGTACATTAGGGAGTATATATTTCAAGAAAACATTGCACAGCATTGTTAAGCACTCTGCATATATTTATCCTGTCGAAATGTTTGAAGTTACAAGCCGCATATGAGTTTCTAATTTCTTTCCATTTTTAATATGCCCTGTTGGAAAATGTCAGTGCATCCACACACTGCACTTGCAGTGCCATCCCAGACCTCTGCAACATTTGCATTAAGTAAGAGAGAGGCAAGAGTCTGGAGCAAACATCTCCAAAGCTGAATGCTCATGCAAAACATCCTTTATCTTTGCTGGTCTTTTCTGAGATCTCCAAAGACTTTTTCGCCACGCTGCTGCTCAGTCCTGGCTCCTTTCTATTCTTAGGCTGGTAAAAGAGGAATCTCCAGACCTGAAGATTCAGAGGGGTTCTGGAATGGAGATATCTATGACCTGTACTGATTCCCTCTAGCCGTCTGGTCATCTGGAGAGGGAGAAATACCAAAAGTCCCCATGAATTTCAAAATGTATTTTTGCTTTCTGCTGAGGGAAAGCCCTAATAGTGCTTCCATTCTTGGAACTATTTCAGAGGAAGCCTTTTCTTTAAGACCCTTGAACCCACTCAGCCTGGCTTTCTTTCTGCTTTTAAGGGAGGGCAGAGCTTCTGTGGTGCTGTCTGATGGAGTTATAATTCCAAAGAGCTCTGCTGATGTAATCACTTTAAATTATATAGGTGATCTGGAGCTTAATGCCATGCATAAGTTCAACCTCCACTTCACACCCTGCACTCGAACTACTGTCATCTGCAGCATGTTTGCATACAGCAGGCACTCCTGTTCCCCCTTTCCATGTTTCCACTAAAGAAAAATCTCTAGACAGAAAAGAATGAATATTGGAATATGACATCACAGAATCCCTTGTAGATCTCATGCATGTCTGTATCATGACTCTTTTCTTTGGATGAGAGATGTCAGCCATCAAATCTGGGCTTTACCACAACAGCAATGGAGAGCTTCTAGGTCCTGAAGACTATAGCAGCTCTCCACTGTAATACTATAAGCCATCATCAGGGTTTCCTTCCTGTGACCTGATCCTTTCATTCACTATTGCTTTTCCTATCTGCTATTTGCTAAATTATTTGCTATCGGCGTTTACAGTTCTGTCCTTTCACTGTAAATTTTCCAAGACCTCAGGACAATACTGCTACCAAAACTCAAAACAGTGGAAGAAATTACCTTCATGATCAAGAAATCTGACTGTGGAAGTATTTTGCCACAGGAAGTTAAGTTGGGCGAAGACTGGCTGCCTTGAGAACATGCTGCAAAACTACCTCTCTTTCAGAATTTGAATGTATGAATTGAAATGCCTGGACTATGCTGACAGAGGTGGGTGACCAGACAACTGTCTCTTGATATTTCAGCCAAGACCTTTTCCTGGAGCAAGGGAATACAAAGAGTGGGAGACACCATGAAGTGTATTCTCACTATCCTTTCATCCTGGAACACACTAAGAGGCTACCGAGATGCATGGAGAAATCTGTAGAGCAGATAAATAAAGTAGAGGCTTAGCTTGAATTGGCTTTGGTGACTGAGATGGATGCTTCCTTCCTTGTGAGCAAAAATAAGAAAGGCTTCACTTTTTCTCGATAGGCAAATATATTTCCTTATTAAACCTCAAATGAGGGAATACAAGCCTTTCTTGGTGGATGCCTACAACCTCACAAATCACCCCAGATAAAGAAGATATCTTTCTGAACCACTGTGATCATTTCTTCACACACAAAATGCATCAAAGTCACCAGGTTTCAGCAGATACCCATTTGCATAGGTGGGATTGACACAATCAGTCAGGACTCTGTGAGGCACATGTGGCAATTCCTTCCAGCACGTCCAACGCATCTGGTAAAGTCAAGATTTAGCCTTCGGCATTTCCTCGTTAGTTCTCCTCTCTTAGCCCTAGAATATTCTTCAAACACTTAGAGCTGGAGCAAGCAAAGCTGAAAGGGTCAAGGCTGGCAAGGCAGCACGAGTGAGAATTCCCTAGTCAGTCATCCACATGCACAACAGCAAGGCAGCCCTGGTTGGGAGCTCACATGCCACCGCAGCATAATTTAAAAGCTCATCAAAATGTCACAAATGCCGGGTGATAGTAACTGCAACAGGTGCTAACACCTCCACATAATTCTGTAATTAAAGAGTGCCATGGATGGTAAGGCCAGGAACAGCTGTTTTATTCACAAAACCTGGGTTCTTCTGTATATCATCAGACACAAAGCTTCAAATTCAGCCCTGACTTAAGTGACAGGTAACTGCATGAGTTACCACTGTGGCTTCTACAAATTCATTGGTCAATTCTTGTTACCACAGCAAGAGGATGGTTAGATGAAAATGAGGGTGTAGTGGCAGTGTGGGTTAAGAAACCTCACTGTGTGTCCAAATGCATGTGACAAGCTTGATGACAGATTGGTAGCCAAGGCCACCACCAGTCATCCCTGCTCTGAATCAGTTCCTGCTCCTCTGGACTGGGAAATCCAAGACAATTGCATGGAATGATGCTAGCTGTGCTAGTGCCCTGCTGGCCACAGAAACTAAAGTTCCTTATCCATCCTGACAGCTTCCAAGGCAGCTGGTCTGAGTACCAAGCCCTGTGTACTGGATAGAGGAAACTGATTTCCAACATTTCCAAAGTGCCTTAAATGCCAGGTGCATGATACAGTACAATTGCATCTTAATTAGAAGAGCATCAATGCACAACACTTGTGTCATCTAAGAGTTTTGGCTGTTCTCAAACTTCAGGTATTTGTATTTATGTTCTGAAATAAACAAAAAAAAATTTGTAAAAGAAAGGGTATGTATATTTTATTACTTAAATATAAACTTTATCATCTCCTTATGATTCTTGCAGATTCATTCTTCCCTTGCTCCACCATTATATATAATATTGAGCATATTATTTTCCTGCAAATGCCTAGAAAAGGAGGAGTTAAGGCATCATGGAAAATAACTTTGTGCTGAAGACATTTATTTTATTTTTATGGATCTGGCTATAAGACTCTCTAGCTTTAAAATTACTATCACAGCCAGATTGTGCATCAAAAGGATCCCACTTAGCAGAATATATGATCTCAAAAATTAATATCTGTTAGATTGTTCATACAGAGTGCTTTGAGAAATAACTTCTCGCAGATGGAAAGCTATAAAAATGGTGTTCTGCTATCTTGTAGCTTGAACCACAATCTCAGAACATATGAAATATTGATATTGAATCAAGCTGTACCTGGTTCTCCTCGAATGAATTCTTCCAAGTCCTTGAACTCTGTTCTAGTGCTGTTTCATTTTAGGCTGCAGTCCAATGGAAAAACACACACACACAAAAAAAAAAACCCGCCCCAAAACCCAACTTTTTTTTTTCATGAGTAGAGGCAAATCAGGAATGACACACTGTTTTCTAATCAGCCTATTTCATATTACGTGCTACCTTTGAAGACAATCATTATAATAAAGCAGAATGACATGAACGGTCACACACATGAACATTTACTTGGTGTGAGTTGTTTTCACTGCCCTCCCTACAGAATAGGTATGTCTTGACAAAGAGAGATGGCACAGAAAGCCATGCTGACATTTTTAGGTGATGGAATAATGAAAATAGATGTTTGTTACTGCTGGCTTTTTCTGGAGAAGATTCTCTACTGACAGTACTGTTCTCAGTGAAAAATGCTGACGTTGCCAGTAGAGAAGTCTGCCTGTGAACAGGGAATTTTGCTCTTGGAGTCTCTCTCTTCATGCACCAGTTCAGTCCTGGCACAGTTCTCAGAGCTTACTGCAAGGATGCTTTCAAGCACATCACCTTTAAATCATTACTTGAGGCCACACCAAAATTACCAGTATACCTTTTCCTGGGAAGTTTTCTGCCCTATTTCCAGGTCTACTTCACTTTCTGTAACAGTAATTCACAGTATCAAGGTCCCATGAATTACCAGGGGGATGGTTTAACTATTCACAGAAAGCATCCAGCATTGACCACAGTGATCTGTGCTTCCAATCAGATTGCCCTCTTATGCCTTTTGATCTTGAGCTGCAGTTCTTTGGTGACTTGTTGTGAACAACAGCACGAACACTGACACCTAACACTATGACATTCACTCTGAGGCTAACCAAGACCGCTGGAGAATCAAAGCGTCAGTGGTGAGAAAATGCTGCTCTCTACCATAGAGCTTACATGGGATAATTATACCCTGCTCCTTTTCTCTTTCCTTTCCTCTCCTCTCCTCTCCTCTCCTCTCCTCTCCTCTCCTCTCCTCTCCTCTCCTCTCCTCTCCTCTCCTCTCCTCTCCTCTCCTCTCCTCTCCTCTCCTCTCCTCTCCTCTCCTCTCCTCTCCTCTCCTCTCCTCTCCTCTCCTCTCCTCTCCTCTCCTCTCCTCTCCAGGTCCTGTCCTGTCCTGTCCCACTTTCCTTTTTTCCTTTCCTCTCTCACTGAGCTCAGTATAGCAGACCTTTTACAGGTGTATTACTCTTATTTTCCATACCTTTCTTTTCTACATATTTATTATCCCTCACCTAATAAATCCTTTAGTAAGTTATACATAAAACTTGCATTGATTTAGAAAAGGTTCTGTGGCAGGTTTTACAGCTGAAGATCTTTGAGGGCACCCTGACTGCTTCTCCCATTGCAGCCACTCCTTGCCCTGTTCAGGGCTCAGCAGAATGAAAAATGCTCACAAAATTTGATGCTAAAACTGCTGAAGGCTGCATTTCAGGAAGCATATGTTTGACAGGTGATGCTCCTGACAGCATCAGAAGAGGTGGGAGTTGCATGTCCATATAGCTCAGATTGGACTGAGGGTCCTTAGGCACAAAATCTGGCCACCTTTCCATGCAGGAGGTGGTCATGAGAGCTGGGACGAGGCTCCAGGCTACCTCCTTGCGAAGCAGCCTACCACTCTGCTGTGAGCAAGCCCAGGGCACTCCTCACAGGCAAAGTTCAGTGTCTAATATCAGACATGTTAGTATTTCTTGGGCAAAGAGCTGAGGTGCTATTCAAATGTGTGACGGGCCTCAGCCCGTGGATCACTGGAAATTGTATGCTACTCTGAAAGGGCCTGGAAGTTGTAACTGAGACAGACAACCTGCTGCCAGAAGGCTTACATTTGTGGTGAAGGGCGCACATTGCCTGAAAAATTGGAAAAGGGGCTGTGGGCTGAAAAGGGTTGACTACTGCTGGATGAGAGGTACACATGAGCCATCATGCAAGGTGTGAAGTCAACCTTTCACAATGCTCAGAGGTGCTCAGCCCTCAAACACTCATTTATAAGCTGCATTTGGACAGCCTTGAACTGCAGATGAGAGGTAACTTTTTTTAAAAAAGATCATAGAAAAAGCTTTCATGGGGATCAGGTTCCTTTAGATCTCCATTAACATCTTTGCCCTATGCCCAGCCAGACATCACTGATGCATCACAGCTTTCAACTTTAGGGGAAGATGAATGCCCTTTGCTACCACTTGTCCAGGGACCACAAGAAGCCCCTAAACCCAGTCTTATGCTCTGCCACACAGCCATGGGGTTCACACTGGAGAACTGTGCACAGTGCATGGATGCTCTGTGGTGTGGAGGACCTGGTAAATTAGGAAATGCATATCCTCACTTGACCCAGATATCTGCAGCTGCCAAGGCTGTGACCTGCTGTGGCTCTGCCAGGGGAGCTGGGGTGATGCCCCAGGAGCCCAGAGTGGCTTTCAGCTCTCCGAGGCTGTGAGTTCATATCCACTCAGCCAGAGAGGATGTGAAATCCAACCTCACTGAACTGTCTGGAAACAGAACTGTCTGGAAAAGCATTAAGGAAGGGCCTTAAAACCTGTCCACTGCAGCAGGTTTAGATTAAAACAGGTATGTTGCAGGCAAACCCAAACCCACTGAAACGGCTGGAGGCCCTGACTCCCACTCAGCTTGCACAGAGTCTGTGCCTCGCACTGACCGACTTCATCTGAAAAACCAGCCCTGGTGCTGCTGTACTCCCATCTCCACCATAGATCCCATCAGGGCTGCTTCTAGCAGGTGGTAGCCATTTGCTCTGCAAAGCAAGGTCTGTGTCCAGCCTGCTAATTGATGGACAATACAGAGCTAGAGTCCTTTTTTTTATACTATTTTTTTTCCTGCTTGCATGCAGTGGCACCGCAGTGGGATCTTTGATGTGCCCAATTAACATAGTGGCAACGGTTGCAGAGAACCTCTTCCCACCCACACATTAAAAACTGCCCCATGTAGACACTTCCACGCAGCCTTGTGAACACTTTGCTTTTGTTCTTTCTTGTTTTGTTTCCCTTAATCTAAAAGAAGTTACTCAAACTGAGAACATATTGTTGCTCTTTGTGTGTGAAAAACATAACATAGCAACTTGTCTTAGGTTTCTAATAGCTTCACGATGTGCTTTTAAACAATGTCAAACTTGTTCAAGACTCATGACATTTGAAGCTGGCAAGTAAATCCATGTTTATTTTTTTCCCAAAAGTGAAACATTTTAGAAATAAAATGGTTGCCTTTATTTCAAAGGAAAATATTCATCCCTGTTTTTTCTGGGGTTTTTTTTTAGACATAAAGTGCTGTGTATGCAGGTTTATTTTTATTTTGTATGTATGTTGCAGTGCTCAACATTTTAATTGCCACTTCCTCAATAAAACTATTGGAAATCTTCCATCTTGCCATTAGCACTTACAAAATAACTGTTAACAATATGTTATCCAGACACAGAAACTTTATAATTAACATTGGACTAGTCTTCAAAGTCTAGTGACTAAAATATATCCTATAAAATTACTGGACTTCATTCAATGCTATTCTGCTGGTTTAATGTTCAATAAATGTGTTGAGGGGAGATATTTGGCAACACGTGTTAGTCTCTCTGGCAGGGAGAGTGACTACAATGGGGTTTGGTCTCTGCTGTATGGCAAGAGCACCAAGGCTCTACTAGGCTGCTGCGCAAACACTGGAAGGTTGCTGCTGGTGTGAAATAACGTAGCTTCCAGACACACTGCTGTGCAATCCTTCAATGCAACGCTCCTCCCTTGTCAACTGACAAGAAATTGGACAGTTTTCACATGAGCCATAAAACACAACAGGCAGTGTATTTCTGGATCGTTACAGCACAACTGGGGTAGTGTCAGAACTCAGAAGGCTGAAGGCCAAGTGTCTCAACTACGGGGGAAAATACAAGATTGGCTCTGAAGTGTCTTAATGCTATCCCAAAATGGAATTTCTACAGTACATTAAATAAGGAGGAACATTTAGACCTGCGCCTTTAACACAGACATGGACATGACATCATTGACAGCTAATTAAGACTTACTCCAGCCAGAATTGTGCTGCAGCCGTAGCAGGCCGGCGCACTGGTAAAGAGTTTGGAGGATGGAATGAAAAGGATTGGAATGCACTTTCTTTTGGATTAAAATATGAGAAAGGTATCATAATGGATTTTTTTTTAAAAGAAGTTTTGCAGGATCAAGGCTCAAGGAGTATCTCCAGATAATCTGTTCATGTGAAGCTCTTTCCCCATGGGAAACCTCTGAAAATAAAACCCCTCTGCCTAGTTTTTGAGGCAAACAAGACTGCTGGACCAACAGACGATTGATAGAATCCTGGGAAATTTTTTTACTGAGGTATAGCTCTGAGTTGAGCAAACAGTATCATTGTGTTTAACACTCCAGATGCTCATAGGGAGAAGCGGTCACTGTCCCAGTATACTTTCAGACCTTTATAAATACGAAATATGTCACATGCCAGGTGATATCTATACCAGGAGCTGCCATAGGGCTGCCCAGGGTTCCCACCTAGCAAGAAAATTTGGGGTCAGAAGCAAAAAACTTGGCCTTGGAGCCACAGGACTCCACAGGGCACCGAGGAAAGGGGCACAGCTCTCTTAGCCCTGCAGTTTTTGGCCTAGGTGGATCTGAATTCATAAAGAGAAAAATGCTTAAGTATGCAGTATAAATATTAATACATATTTTTTCTGTATCCAAAAAAGTGAAATTCCCTAATTTTCCAGACCGCTCTTCTAACTCTACAGATAGATAGCAGGCAGTATGAAAGATACAACTGCAGCATCTGCAGCAGGCTTTCCTGCAGAAAAGAAGCCTTAGTATAAACTGTTTTTTTATACTTTCCCTGTTCTCTGCTCACAGGTCATCTGGTGAGATCACGAGTCAATGTAAGAGCTTCAGTGTAAGAAGAGCACCAGGGAAGGGCTTTCATCTTTCATGCTCTTTGTACACATGAACATGTTGTTTCTGTCAACAATTCGGACACCTGGTCAGACCAGTTATTTTCCAACTGTTTGTCATTGTCTGAGAAGGTTTGGTCTCTTTGCAAACTGATTTTTCAGACTTGCCACAAGCATGAGCAGATGTTTGAGTAAGTGGTTGGACTGCTGAGGGGAGACATTTGGGCTCAAAAATGTCTGCTACAACACAGTGCAAGCTCTATCATCTGGACATTTCTCTGCACCAATTCAGTGTGCTTGAGTTCAGCAATCTACTAATAACATAAGCTAGTAACATATCTGTGAAGTTACAGATCATTGAGAGGGTGGCTGAGTTGTGATAGTGTAGCATTGTTATATCATGAAAGTTGGGTCTCAGATGAAAAATGCTGACAATTTTTAGGGAAAAAAACCCTTTCTTGATTCACCATTAAGCATTCAGGATGAAGAGTAATCCAAGGGATTTTGGAGAACATCTTTACTGTGCAGTTTTTTTGCTATCATCACATAGTTATCAATCATAAGAGCAGAGAAAAGATATCTATAAGGGACACTAAGAAGTTACCTGGTCAATTCACCTCTATCACGGTAAAGCATGTAATTACTTGCACACAATTCATTTAATCTGCCTTTCTAACCTGTTTTTTAATACCTTTGATAATGTACTTCATAGTTTCCCTAGAAAATCTATTTCAATACTTGTTTATTTATTAACAGAGACAATATTTTTACTGCTCTGGCACCTTGGATAATTTCCCCTTGTTTACATTAATTGTTGGGTTTTTTGTGGACAAAGAGCATTGTTTTGGGGTTTTCTTCATTCTTCTTGCATCTACCTTCATGTATCTGAAGGCCATTATCACAGTCCTTTTTTATTCTTCTTCTGCTTAAACAATCTAAATTCCTTCAGAAGATACTCACAAGATGCAACTTTAGGCCTTTGTCCACCATCAGTACTCTCCTCTGGTCTCCATCTACTACGACTCGCTGGTGTGCAACATCCAAGGTTTACCCACACTGAATAGAAGGAACGTGCCTTAAGTTTTACAGGTGATATTTCTGTAGGACCGCTGCCTGCTGATCTCTGGGATCAGGAGGCAGAGAGAAGAAATGTGAAGCTTTCACACTGTGACATGAGTAGGTGCTTTTTTAAGACAAAATATTCCTGTGACCATTATTCAACAACACCATTTTTGTCTTAAAGTTCATTTATTTTTGTTAATATTTGTTTGAATGTTCACAGGAGGAGAATGCAGCTGAAGACACAAAAGAAGCTGTAAAAAATTCAGAAAAATATTCCTAAAAACAGTCTCATTCTGAGTTAATAGAGATGCCTTTCCTTACAGCAATGCAAGATGATAAATTTTCTGCAAGTTTAATAAGAAAAATGATAGATACTCATTAAACTGATAATAGATGTACATCATGCGGAAAAGCTTTTTCACAGTGAGGGTGACAGAGCAGTGGAATAGGCTGCCCAGGGAGGTGGTGGAGTCTCCTTCTCTGGAGATATTCAAGACCCGTCTGGACACCTATCTGTGCAATATGAGCTAGGGAGCTGCTTTGGCAGGGGGGTTGGACCCGATGATCTCTTGAGGTCCCTTCCAACCCCTACAATTCTGTGATTCTGTGATTCTGTGTGATCATGTTGTATTTTAATGATTTAAGAAAAATGAGGCAATGCTTAGAAAGAAAACACAGTATCTTTTATGTTCTAACTGCTTTAAGGAGGCAGAGGGAACGAACAAAAAAAAAAAAAACCAACCCAGCAACAAACAATCTCTCATGCACACAAGCTGCCCTCAAAGCATGATAACATCTTGGACCTGAAAAAGGAGGTTGAACCCAAATGCTTCTCTCTCTCTTTTTGTTTTTTCTCAAGTAAATTAAGCCGGCCTAATAAAAGAGACTGCCTCTGTCCATAAGTCTTATTTCTCTGGTGGTTATCACTATATTTGCTGCCATAAGCGCCTAGGAATTCACAGATCACTCACTGTCTCTTTCTTGGAAAGAGAAAAAGAAAAAGGTCAGGCGACACCCTATCTATCCCACTGCAGGGCCATTGCCATACTCCCATGCAAAGAAGCGGTTTCAGGGATTGCCACGTTAGCCTCAGACAAGCAGAGGGGTCAGTGCAGCGAAAGGCAGTGCCACGAAGAAACGCAACCTTACATCCCAAAACCCCACAGCCACCAGAGCTGAGCACTGGGCTGGTTCGGTTACCCCAGCACTGGGTTTGCCCCCTGCTCAGTTGCAAGCTACAGACCCATGACCCTAATGGCTGGTGAGAATTCGGTTCCTTGGGTGCATTGGTGGCTTTCGAAAACACAATCTCTCTTCACAGGCAGGGGAAAATCACCAAGTGATTTGTTACAAATTATTCACCATGCTCTAAGAATAACCAACTTATTGCATTTAAAAAGAGGGCAGAGAGGTTCTCTGCAAGCACATGAGTGTTTTTCCCCAAGGAAAATTTCATAATGGTTAATATAAGCAGAACTACAGTAGTGCATATGGTTAACAGCTGCTTTAACATGATATGGCATAACAACTGTCTGGAAATCATTAGACTAAATTTTCTTTAGTATTTGGATAATTAACCAACAGACAGAGCTATTCCAGCTTATCAGAAAATAAATAGATATTTTTTCTGTATTAATTACAGTATATACAGTCCGGTTTCTCAAAATAATACAGGAAACAATTGCAGAGTGGATGGAAAAAAAATATCATAGGTCTCAATAGATATTTAACAGACATTTAGATCTTTCCAAAACACTGAAACATTCATGGGTTCCAAAGAAGACTTTCCTTTAAGGAAATTAAAACATAAAACTCTATTACTGTTAAGGTTGCAGAGAGACTAGCAAAAGCCTGGAATATAAATATTTATATATGTATAAATTTTGTTAAATATATTAAACCATAAAGCAGAGTTCTCAAGGACTTTGATAATGTAGATCACCTTTTGGTACAAAGATTTTGTAGCAGGCCTTTATTACTCTTCACAACTAACACCTTCCCCCCACTTTTATCTGCCCGTAATAGTTTAGCTGGATGTACAGCTATTTCTTTAGGTTAAACAGTGATATCAGGGGAAAAAAAATTAGCTCTTGTAATATTAAGCAGAGCCAAAACTGAAGAGGAAGAGAGATCAGCAAAGCATATGGAGGGAAAAATAACCTTCCTGGCTTTGTGTTGATGTACAGAAAGATAGAAGCCATTGTCATCTGGCATGAAGACGCATGTGCACGGTGTCAAGAAATTACAGGAAGGAAGCTTGAAAGACAGAATAATTTAGCCAGCCAACAACTCAATAATTTGTTAACATTCCTGGTACAGAGGTTTTGTTGCATATGCAAACTTTATTCATTCCACAGAATAATTAAATTATAATGATAATATCGCTTTGAAATGCTTCTTTAGCAAGGAAAACTGATCAAAGGGACCACCTAAAATTTAGATGGTACATAAGTAGCAGAAATAAATATTTAAGATTGCAGAGCTGAATTCTTGTCAACTTCCCATGAGTCCAGGCAGTGTGGAGGTAAGGAATGATGGTTTTAAGCTTTCTTTTTCTGCTTCCCAGGGTGTTTGCATGTGTGTTTTTGTGCACCTGTCCTTCCTTGAAGAATCCTGTCCTTCCAGCTCAGAATTCCTGTTTAATGCCCACAGAAAGCTAAAGCTGTCCCCTGACGCAGGTATATTCCATGGTTTTTGAGTGTGGCTGTTAAATGCTCGTAATAGTTCAGACACAGTGAAGCTTTTGGAGTGGGGAGAGAGAAGGGACATGACCAAAATAAAAATACTCAGCTGCCTGCAAATAAGCCAGAGAGTAATTTGGCCCAATTGCCTCTTCTTTTGGATACTACTAAATGCAACCTTCACTCTAGCTGCTCTACAGCTTTTCCCTTTGGACCTTAAAGCATCCATTTCTTTACAGCACACATCTGAAAACACCGAAGTAAATGCTGTCCTATAATGGACTTTGAAGCATGTGTGTGTTCTTCCTTTGTAAAGATAGATTCCTTCTCAATGGTAGCCATTCAGTAAGTAATATGTGCAATGCACTGGTGCCTGAATCTGATGTGTTGCACTTCTGCTACTACGTGACATCATAGAAGCCAGGGACAAAAGACTTATTAAACATCAATAGCTTTTCCACAAACTCATCACCACTATTAATTAACTGCCTGATAATGAGTGTAGAGTGCTTACTAAAGTGCAAATCTGGTGATTTGGCTGGAGTTCAACAATAATCCTACCATACTGATAGGCTTTGGCAAACTACCAAAATGCCTATTGGTGGTCTTCATGGGACACTATAGTCAGTACTAAGTTATTGGTTGCATTTCCACATGCATATGCCTTCTGTATGATTCATGGTCCAACAAGAGTAATGACTGCAATCCCTGCAAGGTCATGGAGTAGGCTTACACTACGGGCATATCTGATCACTTTTGTTCAATGGAAGTTGTTGCAACACAGATCAAGAGCTCATTTAACTCAGAGCACTAAACCTTGGGAACAGATAGAGCATTGAGTTGCTTCTAGCTTTGGTTCCACGGGAGACAACTGAAAAATTCACATTTCCTCAGAAAAGTCACAAGTTAAGCTATTTCTCCCAGATCTCCATATAGCAGAGAATGCTTGTAGGCTGAACAGTCTTGCACAATATAGGATATTTTTACTTAAATCTCAGAAGAACAGTTCGATGTGTTTTGTCTTCTTCAAGTTTGACCCACAACCTTGCTAAAAGCAGAAGAAAGTCACCCTGTGCCTGAGAGGGACCTCTTGAGTTGCAGGAGTGGAAGTCTCACCATCTTCCAACTGAGCATTTCCTCCCTTGCAGAGCGCACTGGGATACTTTTGCTGTACCTGCCACAAACTGCCATACACAAGCACGTTTTGACAGTAGCAGATTTCCAGCCTCACGAAGGAGTTTACAGGAGTGAGATGTCAACTCTCTGATGGGTTACTGTTGCTGTCATCTTGGCACAAACATAGGTGCACAGCCATTCATGTACGACAGGGCACGCAGTAAACAAGCACGTAGGGCTCTTGTGAGCGTGGGCAAAAAGGAATCCTTATTAAGGGAAAAGAGTTTTTACCTCACTTGCCCTTTTCCAGTCTTATATGACAATAGCTAGAGTAAGTCTGCACAACAATAGAGTTGGATTCTAATCACAAACTAATGTCTCTGTTCTCAGCACATTGGATGAGGAAAAAAATTTCTGCTCCCTTTCCCATTGTTGGCCTCTGACCAAGTTCCATGTGGGTCTCATACTGCAATCTTCATTCAAATAAGAAGAGATTTATCAAAGTGAGGACCAGGATTTTTGTCTATAAAATCAGCTGGTTCCTGTTAGAAGATTCATTCAATCATGATGACATTTGTGATATCTCTACCAAAAATCAGCAGAACTCATTCCTTTCGCTTTGCAAGATTCATCTCATTGTATCTTATCAAAATCCTTTTTGTTACTCAGACCAGTGACTGTAAAGAATTATCAGGAAAAAAAAATAATTCTGGAACTGCTTAAGACTACTGATTCTATGAGAGGGATGGGATGAGTGTATAGAAATCCCCTTCCAAATTAATACCATTTGAATCCTGAAACAAATGTCACACAATAAAGTTGTCCTCAATATTACAATAAATTTAATGAGCCTTAAGAGCAATTCGGTCACAATAATGAAGCACAGAATCATGCAAATAACACTAACAGTAACAGACAAATTCTAAGAAAAAGTATTACATCTATCTGACAACAATAACGGGTAGAAGATGAGCAATTAAATCAGAAAACAAACTTTCAATGGCAAGCTTACTAACCAGACATTTTGCAATTTAAAATATGTCTAAAAAAAATCAACAAGAAATTATTAATTATCCTTCCATGCAATTTCTTTTTTTTCTTTTCAGTTTATACATTCCATCTTTTTTTCAGTATTTAGGAAAAACTTTGTGGGAATGCTCTTCCCAGTTAGCTTCTACTTAACATTTCTCTTCTGTTATCTGGTACTAGGAGGTAAGAAATGACAGCAAAATAAAAATAATGGGTCAGTGAAAGAAAAAAACAGAGAAAATACCCAGCTTCAATCCCATTATCTGTATTATAAGGTGCTCTTAATCTGTGAAAAATGGGAAATGGCACATCATAGTTCCTATATGCTGTTAAAGCCTGAATGTACCAATCCACGTTCAAAAAATGACAGCAATGTTTTTGAAAGGACAGCTGCCAAACAACAAATAACATCTACACTTTGAGAAGTGGAATTTGTGTCCTAGAACTTATTGCACGAAAAGGGAGGGCATTACTGACCATCTTTACGGGTGTCTGAAGACACATTTAATCCATGAGCTAATTGATTTATTTTGGCAGGAGAACTGTCTTTTTCTCTTCTCTTTTTTTTTCTTTTTCCCTGTGAAACAAGCAGGCTATCAGGACAGCTTTTAAAAATGTGAAGATCTGCTTAATAAACTCCTTTGAGAGTAGTTGGAACACAGATGTTTCTTGAAATTATTAGTTCTAGCTGAAGATAAAATGATGATGGCAAATTAGAATTCTGAGTTTTATACTGTGCAGCTATTAAATCTCTTTTTCTATTGGTGATCTTATCCAGCCGTATGCAACAAATGAATTACTGCAAAGCATGTATTGAATGTACCACACGTATGTAGCCAGATAGTCGGATGACATATGGCTAATGCAAACATTTGCACTCTTCTTCCATGGGGGAAGCATTTACTTCTGTAATGTAGAGTATTAACAATTTAATGTCCCAAAACGCAACCGATACAAGAGACAATGTTGCTGGGGGGGGGGGGGGTTTCACAGCAAATTTCACAGCACTATCCCTGTGGCTGTTTTTCTACACTGCATAGCAGCAAAGTTCATGTCGCTCAGCACTCTCGTTGCAGAAAAAGCACTTGGTTGCCTTTGACTGGCACAACTGACCATGTTAGGTCTTGGCCTTTGGAAAAAGGGCCTTCAGCATTGGCACTTAGGGATCAGGAACTGTCACTTCCAGGCATTTCACACACAAGCACCTAAGAACAAAATTCTTGCTGCCCTGGAGAGTTCACGGGCTTGAGAAAGCCATTTTCTCCTCGGGCAGCCAGTGATGGCTTGGACAATTGCCTCATCAAAGGCAGGCAGGCATCTCCCAGCTGTGAGCACAGGCACGCAGCCTTCAGTTCCTCTCCAGGCCATGCTCTTAACTGCTGCCCACAATTAAGTCTTGTTTTCTCCATTTTCACCATGTCAAAGCTCTGTAGCTGTTCCTCCCTGTTTTTTGCTTTTTTTGTTGTTATATTCCCTTTCAGATCCATCACTTTTCCCACCAGAGCTTGTTTAAGCCATCAGGGTTTTAAATTTAGCCCTGGCAGAAGTCAGGGAGTAGGTTTCTGTGCCCACCTCCAGGCTAAACTCGGGACCCATGCTTCCAGCTGAGCCCAGTGCCAGGCACAGGAAAGCTAAGCATGCTGATTTTCACGTGCCCTCAGACTTTGCCTGCCAATCTACTGGCAAAGCCTCTCCAGGCTGCTCATGGTGGCTGCCACAGTAAACAAAAAGCAAACTCAGCAAGGCTATGCTGGGTTATATCACCTGAGGAGCTGGCCCCTGGTCTCAGGTGCTTCTCTTGAAGTTCACCAGGAGATTTCCAGACAAAAAGCTTCATGTTCCCTTTCCAGTAATGGCTGCTTTTTTAAATGCTGAGAGCAGAGTTCTCATAAAATGTGTACTCATTGTTATGGGACAGTAATGCTAATATTATAGTAGTACCCAGAGGTCTGGAACATGGTCCTACCACGTTGTATACAGAACAAACATAGCCGTGGGTTTTTGCCAAGGCATCAGTTCTGTTGTGGCAGCAATCACCACCACGTGCCTTCAGAGGAGCTGGGTATAACAAGCAGAAGCAGACCTCCGCAGCTGCTGGGTAGATGTCTTCAAAAACCCACCCTTTTGCAACCTGAGGGTGGATTTTCACCCTCCTTTTCACAACCTAATGAAACCTGCCAGAAAAAAATATATAGGGTGCCGCATAAGACAGAAGGCAAGATAGGAAGGTCATCATGACCCTCACAGAAGAAGAAAATATCTGATCTGTGTACCAACACAGGCTTAATTGATTTGGTTTTTTTAAAGTAAACATTGCAGTCACAAGATGGCCCTTCCAGAGAGATTTTAATGACTTATGGTAACCAATAACTGGCTTATGCTCTCTCCTGGGGTGCTGAGATCACCCTTTCACATCTAAAAGGGAATGAGAAAGTACACGCCCCCAGCTTTTGGCTCTCAGACATGTCTGCAAACAAGAGGGTGACAGGAAAGATGCCACCAGAGTGTGTGTGAAGGAAGCTTTCCATGATTCAGACACATGATCTGCTGGAGAGACGCTGGAGCCCATAGTTTGTTCATTTGTTTATGTCAAGAATTTTAAAAAAACCCAACAGATTTCATTAGCTTTAATGTATTTAGTTAAACATTTAACCACATTAGCAGGAGAAAACTGTAGTTACTGTGCCAGTTGGTTTGCTGGAGAAGCAATTACCAATTGATAGACGCGGTTTATCAGCACACTCTAAACACTACACGGTAACTGATGTAACATTCCTCAAGCACAATTTCTGTCCTCATACTGCTGTTAGCTATCTGTCCTAGGGTACCTGGAGGCTGTCCCCACGCTTCGCCATCCCATGAGGTACTCTACAGGCACACAATGTTACACAGACCTTATTTCAAAGACTTTTAAAATTACGTTCATGGTTTCTGGACTGGATTCTCTGTTAGTTTAGATTGGCAACCCTGCATTGACTTCAGTGGAAGTCTGGTAATTTACACCAACTGCGAATTTGGATCTTTATTTCTTCTTCTTTTTATTTCTGAGGACAGACTGGTTTATTTTAAAAGCTGGCTGCTGACTAGAAATGTGTGAAATAACTTTTTTTGCTGCATAAATATTTTTAAACAGTATTTTCAAGGATTTTGCAATGAGTTACATGAAGTTGGCAAAGCTGTGGTACCCCCTTCATCCTGTGCAAACAGAATTATGTAAAGATCAGGCCTTTGGGACGTTAACATGTTCATGCAAAAAAACATTAAAAAGCAAGGGTTTTTTTCCCAGAGACCCTTAACCTTTCCCCATCCTGACCCCTGGAGTGACATTCCGCTATCCAGAGATTTCACCTGATTTATCCTGACCACCCCCACTAGATTTTTTTTTTAATACCCCAGGTAGAACCAACTGGCCAGGTTCACTCCTTGTATTTGCCATCACTGCAATGAATAATTAATATCATGCTGTGAGTCCCTTGGTCTATAAAGCCTTCTCCAAATTCAATTAAATTTCTAAGCGTAGGCACAAGGCCATCTAAAAGTTGTTTTTCCCTTGAATTTAATAGGTTTTGGCCTAGAAAGCTGGTCCTCTGGCCTGGTAGGTTTTCCCACATAAGGGAGGCCTTTCTTTTTCTTCATTCTTCAGAATTACCTCAAGATCCTCTTTGCAGTAAGCACTCACTTAGCCATACACCTCCCCAGAATATTTTATGTGATGGAGCTCTTCTAAACATGGACACAAATATTTATGACTGTACTGCAAATGGTTTCTGCATCACTTTGAGCATTGTCTAAGGCCAAAACTCATATCCAAGGAATAAAGTTTAAAACCTTGACATGAAAAATCAGAGCTTGGCATCTGGTTCTTGAAGGACTACACCCCTGCTAAGGCTGGAGGGATGCCTTGCCTTCTCCAGAGCTGCCTCTTGCCCAGCTCCATGCATGTACCTCGGTATCTTCTCTCCCATCCAAGGCTTTCCTTCCCATCTCACCAGTGTTCTGGGGAAGACGGTCCTACTCTGTGCAATATCCAGTCTCTCTTGTGGATGAGGAAATTTCCCTCCTCACCTCTAATCATTCTTAAAACAGGCTCCCATTTAGCTGTGCACTGGTGTCACCAAAGTAAAAAGATAATAGTTTGGACAACAGCAAGACAGACACGGACAGACACCTACAGGTATGCAGGATATCTTTGATCCCTCCTTTGAGCTTGAACTCTTTTCCCTTCCTCATCCTCCAAAGGCAGTGGTGCAAGGCTGCATGTGGGTGGGCAAGAGCTGTGCAGCTTTTTGGGCATTATGGTATTGATGGCTCCTCCTGGCATTATGGTATTGATGGCTCCTCCCGGCTTTTGCTTCATTTGAGGACCGTCATGCCTTGCAGTGTTGCACTCCCCATTTGATGGGAACTGATGCTGCTGCCTGACCCTTTCCAACCTGCCTCCCACCTGCCTGCTGCTCAGCCTCATCTTGCTTTGCACTCCAAGCCCCATGGGACTGCTTCCCTAGCTGTGCACTGGCTCTTCACTCTTGCACTCCCATCACAGACATGCATGAGCACACACCAATGCATCCTCCTCTGCAGGGATTTCTGCAGCTCTCTGCCCTCCCTCCTGCTCCCAGTTCTGACATTCCCAGCCTGGCAGCAAGGGTTGGCTGAGAAGAGGGATGCAGAGAGCCCAGGGACATTCATCCACCTGAACTGCTCCTTCCTGCTGAAGGTGGAGGGCAAAGCACAAGGGGCCAGGCAAAGAGAGCTTCCTCCTGAAGGCAGAGCTGAAATTTGTAAGATGGCTGGAGTTCTGCCTTTAGATCTTTTCTGGCTCTGCTCCCAAGAAAATCATGTCAGTGAGAAGAGCTGGAGCACTGCTGGTTTCCCCCCCTTCTCCTCAGCCCTGGAAGACCTGCTCAGAGCTCAGCTCTCAGGCTTCTGAATCGCGACTGAGCTGCACGCAGAGCTGGCCATCGCTCCCAGCCTCTGCTCTGCCCCTCCATGCGCCGCCTCTATGTATCACAGGTGTTGTGCATTTCCCTCGAAGGACTGAAAGGAGTTTTCAAGAGCTCCAAAATCACTCAAAGTTAATGGGAGCTGGGAGCCCAAAGCGCCCCTGAGGAGCTGCACCGCCCCAGCGCCACTCAAGCCCTGATGTGCACTGGAAGTGGGATTCCTGAGTCACAGGATGCTTTTAAAAATGTGTTTCGTTCTCTCACACAAGCAGGAGCCAAGAGCTTGCGAGTTCTGGTCTTGCTTCTGCAATTAAACTGCTCTGAGGCTTTTAGGCAAGTCACAATCCTACTGAGCCTCTTTCACCATCTGTAAAACGGAGATAACAATATTTAACATCCTTCCAAAGTAAATGTTAATAAGACTTCAGCAGCTTATGTCTGCATAGGGTCTGGAAGATACGAGGCGCTGGGAGAGCATTATGTGTTGTTGTTACTAATTGTGAATATCCTTCCCTTTAGTTTGTTGTCAATTATTATTAAAAGTGAGAATTTGTGATCCAATGTAATATTACTCTGAAAAGATTTAGTATCTTTCACAGCCTGTAAATAACTTGGTTGTATTTGTCTGATGCAGAGATGGTAATAGGAAACAGATTTCAAAAGTGGTGCAAAAAGGAATGTGTGGTTATTCTGACAATATAGTTTTCTTAAATTTAAACCTGATAAATCAGCTTTGGGGTCATATTTTCTCTGAGAAGAATATTTTTAAGTGAGGCAACATAAATGAATTCCGTAATTGGAACATAAACACTAGCACTTTGTTTCTACCCTTCCGTTTGTACTAATGAATAAACAGACACATACTGGGGCTTTAAACAACATTTAGCAAGGAAGGAGAGGGAATTTGTTCACAAATTGATGAAAGAATCTGATGAAGATCTTCCTGCTACCAACTTTTTGACTCCAACAACTGAAAAGCGACCCCATACATTGTAGGGCTAGACAGTTATTGTCACGGAGGGCATTGTGGCATATCAACTGTTTATCAAACATGAGAGATCTATCTGAGGTCATCTAAAATTTGTCAAATGAAAGACAATTGGAGTAAAGATGTTAGATCAACTGACCCCCCCCCCCGCCAGCATGGGAAGTTACTCAGGCACAGGAAAGCTCTGCTATGTTTCCTTCATCTTGTTCCTTTTTTCTTTTCCCCCTCAGGAAACACAGGACACTAGACATATCTGCTCAGGCTCTGCATCTCCAGCATGGATGTTGTTTTTCCTCTCCCATCTTGCTCATTCCAATGGATTCACACTACCACGGACTTCCCTCTAGTGGGAGCTAGCCCTAAAAATCAACCTTACTGTAGAGAGTGGAGTAGCTTTTGGTTGTCATGTCATGAAGTCAGCTTAAGAGATGGTGACATTTTCTCAGGGAAAGGGGATTGCTGGTTTGGGTCTTCCCCTTTGAGATTTCCACCTCTGTCCCCTAACACCAAAGGTTTCCCAACCCTTCTGGATCATGGTGCATCAGTTGAAGGCTGGTTGATGTTGCTCTTCTACTCTTTTTTAGAGGAATGAGTAAGCGCATGACCACGTCTGCAAAAAATGAAGCCTGGACTCTTTCTTCCATGGCTGAAGTTTCTTATTTTCTCAAGCCACGTAACACCACTGTGTAGGTCCAGGTGTATGTATGGCTTTGTGTGGTTTTAATGTAGCTTCTTAGATCCTCTAGATTTAAATCCATAATATTTTTCTAACATAATAGCAGTTTTGGAAGGGTCAGTTCTAATGAGTTCTATTATAGTTGGTAGAGGCTCTCCGAGAATATGGATCCTGAATGGAATTTCAACTTCCGTGGAGCTAAATCAGATAGGAATTTCTCAAAAGAACAGAAAGGAGTGAGAATGTTAGTCTTTTCCATATTTCTAAGCAGCCAGTTATTTTGGAATCTATTGCAGATGTATCCCATTAACTGTCAAGTCACTTAGTAAACCCACCAAATTACTGCACGCTCACTCAATAAAAGTACTAGATACATAAAAAAGCAAGGAAGTTCTCAAGGTTTTTCTTAAACCTAACCAGAAAAAAAAATCTTGTTTGTTCTCTTTTTCTTTTTCTTTTTTCTTTTTTTCAACCAAGGAGTACAGCCAGGGAAAACGAATGTTAAAAAACAAGAGCACAAAATGAGGGCTTACATTTCCAAACCTCGACATACCACATGTGCCTATAAAATACAGGAAATGGGTACAAATGTGAAGCTGCACAGAGGATTAGAGGCACATGAACACATTTAAAGCAGGTGGAAATAATGTCAGCTGGCGCTGTAATGTTAGGTTTGTACCAGGGGCAAAGAGTAGGTGGGGCTATACTGCTATTAATGTACTCTTGATACAATTTTTCTGAAATCATAAGTAAAAACAATTTCTAGCATCCTTAAACAAATGTACAGATGTTAGTTGCATCTCTCTTCCCACCACTTTGAAGACAGGAAAGCCTGCAGGCCTTCAAGCTCAAATGCAAAGCCTTCCAAATCCAGAGAGCTACTTTGTCAACAAAAGGAGCCTTGGGGAACATCACTGAAGTGACTTTTTTTTTTGTGAACTGGCATTACAGTATCATGCAAGGCCAACACATGACATCAAGCTATTGGGAAATCTGTGCCCTGGTGCTAAGTTATCCACGAATAAACGTGTCATGCATTAAAACAATGATGGGATGCAGGCAGGACAAGTAATAAAATGGCCTCTACTGCCCCCACAGACTCATCCCTGCAAGATCAGCACAAAAATTCCCCTACTAATTTCCAAGCGAGATGCTTTTGGGTGCACTGTATCAGAAAGAGCTTGGCAGTGTCGGTGTAAGGCCTACTGAGAAACAATTTTCATCTCTCTTTGGATAATTCTGCCAGCAGCAAGGGTAAAAGTAACTTTTCGTTACCTATGCCCAAGGTTACAATCTCCTCTCTGAAGGTACTAGGGGCAGCTGGAGCTGACAGAGTCCAGCAGTCTGGGGGAAAGGTCTCCGAGCTGGCACCGAGGCACAGCACAGGATGGTCCCGACCCTGTCTGCATCCTCTGGGATACGAGTTGCTCTGTGTGCACAGTTGGTAAAGTTTACTGCATCCTGTGCCTCTCCTGCCAAACTCTCCCTCACAGTGAGGATCCAAATCAAAGGCTCTCCTGCCTCTACAGCCCTGCCTCCTCGTAGCAGCTTAGATTACACATTTTCCACAGGCTAGAGAACCAGCCATGTCCTACGGCTTAAAAGTAAAAACTGAAGAATTGACTGGGTCCAAAGAAATTTTTGTTTCCAAAAAAGACAAAATGTGAATGATTTCAGAGTCTGGAATCCCTTCAGTCGACACCTTCCAAAAGCAACCCTAGCCCTGCATCCAAAATCTACTGAGGGAGAGAAAACAAGCAAAGCTTTCCCACTTCTGAAGATATGGCATACTTGCTTCAGTGCCCATTAAATGAGATAGTAAGTTTTCCTCCTCTTTGCCAGGTTAAACTACAGATATTCCTTCCCATTCTCTTGTACTGTCTTCCAGAGCACAAATACAGCACCATCTGGCCCTTCATTAACTCTATTTGATTTCTTTTGATCTCATGTAAACGATGAGAAAAAGATCTAAGACTCCCTTCTCCTCTTTAGACATGTGCATAACTCATATCAGTGTCAATGGGAGTTAAACATGCCTATGGAGAGGAAGAAATAGAAACCACTGTGTGTTTCTCTGTAGCATCTTTGCATTTGCAAAATGGAAACAAAATGGTCCAAAACCTAATTCCCAGACCACATTCCTTCAAGTATAAAAGTGGACCTTAGAGAGGATGTAGAAATACCAGGATACAGGACACAGTAGGGTAGTTGATGTTCTTACCCATAAAGCAAACCATCTCAGTTGTCATGAATTCAAGTGTCAGCTGCTCAAAGGAAAAGAAAAAGCATCAAATTTAAAACTCATTTTGAAGTTTTCCACACTTTATCTTATCGTTATACAGAAGATAAGAATTGCTATAAATTAAAGCCTGAGATCACAGAGCCTTCCAAAGCCCCTCTTTCTTTCTATTATCCCAAATAGCACTGTCATTCCCCATCTGAAGGAAGAAAGGTCAGTTTTATCTTCTCTCACTGCTGGCCAAGTTTGTAAGGGCAAAAGATGCTCTCTCTGTTTTCCATTGGGCAAAGAAGAAATGGATCCAGAGGGCTGGCAGGTGCCTCACACTTCCTAAGGCATGTGGAGAAGTCTGTGCCTATGTAACGTCACTGGTGTTGAAAACAGGGAAGCAGGCACTCTCGTGAGAATCAGAGCCACACAGGCAAGTCATGGCTAGGCAGAGAAGCAGGGATGCTACATACCCCTTTGCATCCCCTGAAATGCTCGGTCCTAACCGAGGCTTTCGCCTTGTCCTGCACTACACCCTGGCACTGAGGTTCCTGCTTTGCCCTGTTGCCTCAACACCCCATCCCGTTCCTGTCCCTTCCACCAGCAAACATCCCCTGGTGCTCCTTTAGTGAGGCTTTTCATGGATCAAGTGATGGATATAGGGATGTATGAGCATGGTGAGAAACTGCCATGAGAAATTACAAGCCTGCTCAACAGCTCATCGGTCTGCCCAGGTGAGGTCCTGTATGTGCACGTGTGTGCATCTGTGTATTTACACGAACACACATATACACACACGGCCTGCTTCAGCAGCCTGCCCCATACAGGCGCTCGCAGCCTGAGCACTGACTATACAGCCCAGGTGCTGTTGCAGGCCCTGCGGGCGCTTCCTTGCCAGACCAGGACGAAAGAAAACGGTGGGAGAAGGGTTGGGGAGCGCAGAGCCCCCCCCCCACCCCCTCTCTGCGCACCGGCCCGCGGCGGTTGCGCGGGGCTCCACGGGCACGCAGCTGATGTTCTTGGCATGGTCCTCGATCGCCGCTTCCCTGCGCCGCTGCGGGCGGGCTTGTCCCGCCATCCTCAGGTGCGCAGCGTAGCGCCGGCGAGCCGGCTGGCCCCGCGGAGCCCCGGCAGCGGGGAGCGGCAGGGAGCGGCGGGGAGCGGCGGGGAGCGGCGGGGAGCGTGGGGGAGGGAGCCGTGCCCTCCTAGACGGCCCGTTTCGTTTCTCTGGCGTTCGATGCGGGCTCTGATCTGGTGCGCTAATCAATAACCATCCTTCAGTCTTTGAACACCAGGGGGCTGAGAGGACTTTTCAAGACAAATTCCTCGGGCGATGATGTATACTTCACACTTACTGTGCACTTTCCACTGAGAAAAGAGAAAGAAAGAAGAAAAAAATGGGGGGGGGGGGGGAAACCCCAAAGTAAAGAAAGAATTGCATTTACCCACAGCAATCAGCGTCTGAAAGAGTCCCGGCCTCAGGGGAGGCTCTAATCGATATATATATATATATATATATGCGTGTGCGTGCATGTATGTTTATGCACACATACAGACATATTATTATGCATATGTGTATGCATGCACACACAAGCTTGTTTTTTCTTTTTTTCTCCCCTTTTTCAAAATGTATTTGTTTTTAAGAAGGCGCCAAGGGGCTTTACACGCGCAAACCTTAGAGGGGAGCAGCTTTAAAGCCCCGCTCTGCGACACGTAGCTGGAGTCCCCCCAAGCACCTCTCCCTCGCCCCGCTCCCCGGGTAATTACAAGCAGAGCACTCGCACAGTTTTTAATAACTGTTTCCCTTTCAGCACATCGAAAAAGCAATATATTTAAAAGATATATTATGTATGCAACGCTTGATAGGGAGCTCGGGGGAAATGATCTCCGGGATGTTACTCTGAAAGTATTTTGGTCTGGCTGATTGCAGGGGGAATTTGATTTTGACGAGCCAAATCCCTTCTTTCAGGTGACGGGGGGGGAACCGGACCGTGCTCAGGGGCTCGGCCAGTACCCTCGCTGAAACGGGAGAGAGCCAGGGGCGGCGCGGGGAGCCGGCGTGCGCGGGCTGCGCGGCAGAGAAGCCTGGTTGATGGCTTCTTCCAAAATCTGTGCCCAGATGGAGCTCAGCTTTCTCCTCCATAACTGCCTTTCTACCTCGAAAGCCTATCCTCGTGCCTCTTTTTCCAAAGCCTCCCCGTAAAGCCGCTCGCCCGCCGCTCTCGGGGTGTCCCGGCTGGGCGTCGGGGCGCGACGGCCCCGTTCCCACGAGGAGTCCCCCCCGCAAAAAGCGGGCGAGCCAGAGCTGAGTGAGCGCGGCTGCGGACGGTGTTGATACCCCGTCACGGATGCGGGACTGCGGGGAGCTCCGGGGACACCCCGCGGTACGCGGCACCCCGTCACCGACCCCCGGAGTGGATCCCCGCCGCCAACATAGGACTCGCCTGGGCTGCAGGCGGTGTTTGCGGCGACAAAGTAATAAATAAAAGGCAGAAACAGAGTGCCTGAGCCCCCGGGTGCCCGGGTTTCCTCTCCCCCGCGAAAGAGGGACGAGCGCGGGACTGATCTGAAAATCCAGGCGTGAGGCTCCGAAGCGAAGCCTTCGGGCTCCCAGCGCCGCGTTCAGCTGCCGGGGTAAAACCCAGTCGGCGAAGGTGCGTTTCAGTCAGCGAGACATTTCAATTCCCCCCCGCATATAAACAACAGGAACGGCCTTTCAAGAAATTCAGACAACTTTGTAAAACACCATCCACTCACACGTTCACACCGAGAAGAGCAGTAAAAGGGTATGAGTGCAGGGTCTGGATTTTATATTTTCCTGTCCTCTGGGGTCTGGTTTTAGACGGAGGGAATTGCTTTTTATTTTAGGGATTTTTTTTTTTTTCTTCTTGTCCTTCTTTTTCTGCGCGGGGAAAGATTAACCTTTCCGAGCCGAGAAATACAGGTGCTCCCAGGAATTTAACCTCCCCCACACCCCGCACACAGATCTAGGCGAGAACCGCAGAGCCCCGTTCCGCGGGACAGAGAAAGGGAGATGACAACGTTGAAAGCTAAAACAAAGGACTCTCGTATTTCCCATTGAGCAGCACCGGGCTAGTCATGGCAGGGGAAAAGCCAAGTCCTTAGCAAGTGAGGGAAGCAGGAAGGGAGCCAGCTCAAGGCGGAGAGGCAGGGACTTTCGTTCAGAAATTGATCTGCGCTTTGGAACAGGAAAAAATGACTCTTCCCTTCACATCTGCCCCATTATTTCGGTGTATTTATAGCTGACGGGGAAATATCATCTTTTCCTTCCCCCTCCCTGGAAACGGGAAAAGCACTGGTAGCTCTCTCGCCTTACGGGATAACTTTTACGCCGCTGAGAACCGGCGCTGCTTTGCGAGACCCGGTGGCGGCCGGTCGGGGCTGGAGGCGGCGCCGCGTCCCTTCCGCCCCGGCCAGCTCCACCGCGGCCGGGCGCTGTTCCTGCCGCCTGCCCGGCAGCACCGCCGGGCCGCTGCACCCCTTTCCTCCCCCCCAAACAAAGCCTTATTGCGCCTTGCAAGCCAGGGTTCGCGTTCCGAGGGGAAGCTCCGCGAAGCGTGGAAGAGGAGGCCCGATCCTTGCAGGCAGGCTCGTTCTTCAGAGGAAGTCTTAACTAAGCTGTGACTGTAAGGTCAGCTTCTACAGCAGACTGCGGGCCGTAGAGTCCTTAAGTAACCTCGCATTCAAAAAATAATAATAATAGAAAGAAATAATAATTTAAAAAAGCCTCATTTGGCATGGTTCAGTAATAAAACAATCGAAAAAGCTAAACCTCTCCCACTCGGGCGCTCCAAGAAGGGAGTTTGCAATTAGCTTCAAACCCCCCCTGTGACTTAATGACCTAATTTGTGGGGTATAAATTCACTGTCTTCTTCCTTTTTAATTTTTTTCCCCACGGACCTACGTGAAAACATATATTTTCTTTTATTCTTCTTATTTTTTTAATATACCCACACTCTGACTGCGGCGCTTCGCCGCGCAGTATTCAAAGAACGGAAAACACTCGCCTGGGTACCCTGGGCTTTGTAAATAACCGCTTTGCCAATAGATGGCATAGTGTCCTTTCCATTGTGAGGAAGCTCCGCTTCCCCATGTTATTTACCTTGCTTGTTTGTTTTGCTCGCAGCAATTTTATTTTTATTTCTCCCCCCCCCCCGTAATAAACGTCTCTTTGCATTTCCTTCCCCGGCGTACAGAAAACATGGGTGCCTCAAAAAAGGGTATATTGCAAAAAATTAAAATTACAGATGTAATACATACTGTGAAACCTATAAAAACGCGTTTACAATGGTTACGCTAAAAAAAAAAAAAGAAATTTATAACTTTCATATGTACCTTTACTCGGGCAATATGCAACTGCCATATGTTTCCTAGTTCCATAATTCAGTTTTTCCTGGACAGCTGGAGCAGGTAGTACTTCTTAAAGTACATTTCGTGTAATATGAGAGCTAGCCCTGACTAAAGACCGAGGGGTTGCCATAAAAAGACACAAGCCTTGCGTAAAAAGTGCTGTTTGACTGCACATCACCCCTTACAACGGTATGATATAAACGGTGCCGCGTTATGATAAAACGGGGATGCGCCGTATCCCTTTTACCGCTGAAATCCCGGCCTCGCAAACATAAATACTTCCAATTAGCGACTCGACCCTAAACTAGAGTGATTTAGGGCTAACCTAATTTAATTCCGTACGTCTTTTCAATATTTTTTCTGAGACAATAGCGAAAATACGACTTAAATTTATAGGAAAGCGATAAAAAAAAAAAAGGGTAAAGCCAGAGGTTTTCTTCAACCCTCAATTCAGCGTTTACAAAGGTTTATTTTGCGGCTGCGGCAATGAAAAGGGTGTTTTTAAAAACCGTTTGCCCGAAACGAACAATAAATGTAAAGTGGGGCCGTCGTATTAAAGGCTGGAGGTTTCCTTAAAAATTACTCCTGCTCGCGGCTGCGTACTTCACATCGAGGTAGTCACTGAAGCGCTACAAAACGCGGACACCAGAATATTAACCCCTGGTGCCTTTGAACCCCGCTTTCAATGCTGTAACGCAGCTCTTGGGCGTTCTCACCCGCCTGGAAAGCCGGTCGGCCGGCTGCACTTTTACTTCCTTGCGCTGATCTTGTTTATACTCCGCAGCACGGGGGGGGGGGGCGAATACTTTTCTTTTCTATTTCCCCCACCCCCGCAGTTTTAAACCGAGACCTGAGGCTGCGGGGGCACCGGCCGCTAAAGACGTGGCCGAGGGGCTCGGAAATGGCCGGTAGCCGCCGCGCTGGGGGTGACTCGTGCCTACCGGCGGCCGCCGCAGCCCCGCGGCGGGCACAGCGGCCCGGCCCCGACCCGTCCGCCACCTCCGTGCGCCCCAGCGCAGCGCGGTGTTGAAAGGAGAACCAAACGTTGTCACGCCGCACCGATAAGCCCTCCTCCCCACGCCACTCGAGGCGGCTTTTAGAGGGACGTCGTTTGCGCCTCCGTGGCCGCGCTCCTGGCAGGTTGGGCTTGGCTTCGGGGCGACCGGCGACGGCCGCAGCGAGGCTCCCTGCGGTCCAGGTTAACTCTGGGTCACCGCAGGCCACAAACGGCTCCGTGAGAGGTGAGGGCGGAGGGACTGCCCTCGCCTCCCTTTGCCCGGTTCCCATTTCCCGGCTCCTGAGCTGGGAGCACCGAGCCGGATGCTGCATCTGCCCTGATCCTAGAGCCTAAGGCAGGATCGGCTTCGGCACCCCCTTGTTTTGGAAGTCGAGTCCGAGCCCGGGGAGTTTCAGGTGTCGGGGAAGCCGGTCCCTCTCCCTCCCGCCCCAGCCTGGCCGCGGAGCTAAGTCCGTCGGGCGGCTGCACGGCGCCGTGTGTCTGGGACAGGCCCCAGGACGTGTACCGGGGGCTGAGCCCAGGGTCTCCGGGACGCCGCGGGCCTGGGCCCGGCGAGGCGCTGGGTGAGCCGGGGTCTCCCGCACCCCTCGCTGTGAGCCGTGGTCGTTACGCGCCCGAGAAAGGCGGCGCACACAAGCGGGCCAGGGTCGGGGCCGCTCTCATCGGAAACCGAAGGAGACTCCCGCCGCCGCTCCAAACGGCCGTTTCTGCCGGCTCCCCGATGCCACCTCCCCCGCCGGGCTGCAGCCCCCTTGGAAGCTGCGAGAGCAGCCTGCCCGGAGGGTCCCCGCTAGAGCGGGATGGGCAGGCTGTAATACCCCGTCGCAGCCAGGGGGGCTGAAGGAGGCTTTCCTGCCTCTTAAATTCAACCCGCCCGTCTCTGAAGCCTGGTTTGAAGGTGATCTGTATCTCGGGGAGAGTGGCTCCGAGCTCGCCGCACACCCTGTTAAAGGAAAGTTGGAACCGCTAATTCGCCCCCAACACCCCCAGTCGTCACGCAACCGCGGAGAACAAGGGAGACGGGGGCGAAGAGAGAGACCTTGGGGGCGCACAGAAACAGGGGTTGCGTGCGATTTTCTCACCGGTGTCAATAATTCTTCTCCAGTTGATAATATTTGTCTGGTTAGCCCCCGACAGCTACCTGCTGTCACTCGTACACTCCACGTTTTCTTAGGATGAAGAGATTAGGTTCACCGGGGATGGGGTGGGGGGGGAGGGGAGGGGAGTGTGCGGGAAGCGGATAATGATATAAATGCGTTTTCCTTAGTGATCGCTCCTGTGGTTCCCTGCAGGGA
Organism: Laterallus jamaicensis coturniculus; assembly: GCA_022605575.1. Classification (NCBI taxonomy): domain Eukaryota; kingdom Metazoa; phylum Chordata; class Aves; order Gruiformes; family Rallidae; genus Laterallus; species Laterallus jamaicensis. Next base: position 76,237,740 of record JAKCOX010000001.1, on the reverse strand, counting down.
AGTTACAGAAAACGGTGACTTTAAAGACGCTGCGGATATTTACTCTGTTTACATCCCAGTTCGAAAGATTTGCAGAAATCACGCTATGAGTGGCAAAACATAGTCATAACCATGCCCTAAATGTCACTCGAGACTTTCGAAGGAAGAGCAGGAAAATATCTGTATGGTGGAAAACAGTTTAAACCTCTTTCCGCGCCCCCACCCCCCCACCCCCCCGCCCCAGGAAGTCTAAATATGCGATTCTCCTACATCAAATAAGTAGCTCCTCACCCAACTGCCTAAAAACCCGGACTACATTTTAAAGTCCGGAAATAAAAGTAACCCTAGAAAGGTGTTTTGAATATATGTATTATTCCATTAGAGATTCTTCTCTCTTTCATCATCCCATAAAAAAATTAATCCGACAGACATATGGATCACAGGTTGTTCGATAAATTTAAATCCAACCAGTTACTTTAAAAACGCAAGAAATAAAAAACACAACACGCCACAGATCAAACTACAGAGAGCTGGCAAGGAGGAAAAAAAAAAAACCCAACGCAACAACAAGCGCCCACCCTCCCGGGAAGAAAATAATCCGGGCGATTTGTCCATCAGCCGTAGGACGGGCACGCTCCGCGCACCCCGCGGTGAGGCGCGGAGCAAGGGGTCAGGGTCTCCTCCGCAGGAGAGCGCAGCGGCTGGCTCTAGGGGGAGGGAAAGGACAAAAACTGGGCAGGACCGGCAATCCCTGTGCCCAGAGACTTCTCCGGGATCCCCCCCCCGCCCGACACCCCCGCCGCACCGGCTCCGTCCTCGCCTGCGCGCCGAAACTGCGTCCCCGGTGCTGCGCTCCCGGCGCTTCCCCGGCGGAGGCGGGGGGCAGCTCGCCCCTCGGCAGGTCCCGGCCGCCTCTCAGGGCAGGTCCCGGCGGCCTCTCAGGGCCGACCCGCTCTCCCCGCCCGCGCCGCTCTCCACCAGAAGCGCAGCCTCGGCCTAAAGTCCCCCGCGCCCCCCGCCGCCGCGGAGCGCACCCTCCTCCTCCTCCGCGCACCCCCAGGCGGCTGCGGCGGGGGTCGGTACCTGCTCCCGCGGGCCCCGCCGGGGCCGTCGCACCGGTGGCGGTGGCGCGGGTGGCCCGGCGGCCGCGGGCGGCGGGAGCGCGGAGGGGCCGCGGAAGGTGCCGTCGGAGATGGGCGGGCGGGGAGGCCGCCGGAGCGCCCTCGGACAGACAGATAACATCCATTTCCTTCCTTCCTCTCCCTATCGATCTCATCCCCGCCGCGACTGCGTTTAAACTCCTGCAAGATCCTCTAGCTTAGCACGTTTCGACCACTCTCGCACATCTGATTTCCTTCAGATTCAATCACGGCTGGAACAGGCAGAACAGACAGACTTTAGACCACGGAACAGTTAATATGTCCCAGATTTAACGTAAAGATAAACTAACTCCACAGCACTGTTCGTCGGCGACAGGCATTAGGCATTTTCTGCTTTCTTATCGACTCAGAGCGACAGGGAATTTTTATCCTAGTGATTCATTTTTTCTCAGACAAATTCCCATCTTTTCCAACGTGGTGAGAGTTAGCGCTCCTGCGCTGGTTTCCTTATAGGTTTTTTTTTCCCCCTTTAATCAATTATCTCTGTGTCACGTACCTTTAGTTTCACGCCTGGAAAGCACTTCTACAATTTTAACGCTGATAACCTTACTTGAAAGGGTAATTTATCTCTAGGGCGGGCTTATTAATCGGTCCCTTCCTCAGTGACGAAGCAACTCTTGAAATTAGGGATAAATTTGCATTTTAGAACGGATAGGTACAATGCGAGAGTGGAAACGGTTACGTCCCCTGAATGGCAGCTATTTCCTTTTTAGATTACGATCAGAAATCTCAGCTGTGCCACTCGATGGCCCGAGCAGGACCTCTGAGGCTGCAACACAGATGAACCACGCCACGAATTTCTCTCTCTCTCTCTCTCTCTCTCTCTCTTGCCCGAAACGGCGAAGTGAAGTTGAGATCCTATTCCCCGAAAACGTGACATTTGCCCCATGATTTTTTTTTTAAGGAAGGAAGATTTCTATTCTGTTTCCTTCAACGGAGCACGTCACCCCATTTAGTCCTGCGGAAAATAATAATAATAGTAATAATAATAGTAATAATAATAATAATAATAATAATAATAATAATAATAATAATAATAATAATAATAATAATAATAATCCCTTCCAACAAGAGGGAAACAAAAACAAAACAAAACCCCCACGAAAACTCTCAACAGCTTTTCGGTTTCCCCGGGCATGCAAAGAAAAGAATATCTGGCTCCAAATCTTTTTTACTCACTGGAAAGAAACGAAGGGATTTTCCCCGTAACTATTCTATGCACCTGAATATGGTTATTACTATAGTAATACTCGCTGCGGCTAGATGTATCGATGTTCATACAAGATCGGCTTTAATTCTCTTTCTTTTTAGCGCAGCTGCAGCGCCTAACGGGTTGAGTTTAGAGCGGGCTGCGGGTGCTGCGCCGAAAGCCCTGTGCAGTCAGCGCCTGGCTAACAACGCGATGAATCTCCGAGCGCAACAGCTGAATAATACTAATAATTACTAATCCCTACGAGCAAGAAATGGCAGAGCGTGATTTTTTTACATATTTTATTCCCCCCCCCTCTTTTTTAAAGACCAACATGCAGCGCCCCGGGAGGGCCCCCCCCTTCCCTCTGCGTTCTGGAGGGAGCTGGGGCTCCCGACCAGCCCTGTTCCCGTTGGGGGGTGGGGGGAGGGAGATGCGAAGGGGGTTGGGGGTGGGGGGAGTTCTCATTAACGGTTATTGCGGGGTGCGTCTGCCGCTAGCCAGGGTGGGATGGGGGGGGGTAGGGTGGAGGAGCGGGACGGTTTCGGCCGGGGCGCGGCGCGGTCGGGGGCGGGCCCGGGACAGCGGGGCGGCCCCTTCCCCCTCGCCCGGCCGCCGCGGCGAGGGCCCCCTGGTAGGGCGGCGGGGCCGGGGCGGCGAGTGCGGGCCGGCGCTGATTGGGCTGCGGGCGGCCGGGCCGTGGCAGCCCCCGCCCCGCGGCTCCGCCCTGCCCCCGCCGCCGCAGTGACACTAATGAGCGAGTTCTTCCCACCGGTCTCCTGCCTGGAAGTGCTGACAGATCAAGGCAACAAATTTCAATTACAAGCCCTAATTTGTGTCCGCAGAGCGTTTGTTACCCATGTCAGTCCTGCCTGGCCCATCAGACGGGGCAGAACGTGGAGGAGGAGGAGGAGGGGGAGAGAAGGAGCGCATCTGCAAAAAGGAATAGGATTTTTTTTTCCTCTTTAACCACCCCCCCCAAAAAAAAACCAACCAAAAAAACCCCAAACTTGGCTGATAACTCGGATTTAAAAAGAAAGGCGAGGAAAAACCCCAGCCCCTTGCCTGCGTGGTCGGGAGAACGGGCGGGCGGCCGGCGCGGCGGGCCGGGCGCGGGTGCCGGCGGCCGCGGCGCGCCTGGATGCGCGGGCTATAGGGGGGCGGGCATGGCCGACAAGCGCCGGTCCTCGCCCGGCACCACCATGAGTCTCAAGGCTCACGCCTTCTCCGTGGAGGCGCTCATCGGGGCCGAGAAGCAGCAGCAGCAACAGCAGCCGCCGCCGCGGCAGCCGAAGCGGCGGAAGCTGGGCGGCGAGGACGAGGCGGCGGAGGACGAAGGGGGTAGCGGTTGCTGCGCCAAGAGTTCCCCTGCCACCGCTGCCGCCGGCAGGACCTGTGGCGACATGGAACTGGGCTGCGCCCCCCGCGCCCCCGCCGGTGAGTGCCGCCCCGCGACCCGCCGCTGCGCCGCTGCCTCTTGCCGTGACGGCCGGGCGGGAGGCCCGCTCCTCCGGCTGCGCTCCGGTTCCCCCGTTCCCCGGCCGCAGCCGGCACTCTGTTTCCCCGCTATTCTTTCTGTCTTTCCAGAGTGCATGAGCAGCCTTCCCCCCCCCCACCACCTACCCCCTACCCCCACCGCCACCGGCGCTTTCGGTTCAGACCCTCGGCATTCCCCGGGACAGCGGACCGGGCTCCGGCCGGTGGCACGGCGCGGCGCGGCTGGCCCCGGGCTTGTCGGGGCGGCAGCGCAGTGGAGCAACAGCTGGGGGCTCGCTTCCGAGGAGGGGGGAAAGTGCTTATACAGTGCATACGTATGTGCGCAGCGCTGGAAGTGTACATGCAGTTATGCCCGTGTGTGTGTAGATACTCGCACAGCGCGTGTATTTATGCGCCGTATATGTAATCTACTGTATACGGGCGCGAGTGCACTTCCATGCTGCGGGGGCAGAAGGCAGCGCCCGGCGGCAGTTATGCCAATCGCGCCCTAACTAAACGAGAGGTGCCGCCGGCCACGCACCTCGGACCCGCTGCCGCCCGCGTTGCGCCGCGGCCCTGGGCTCCGCGTCGAGGAACTGAGGCCGACGGCTCGGCGCTCATTTCACCGCCCGGACGTCCCAGCGCGACCGACCGGTATTCGGGTCGCCCCTCCCGTCCCAGTGCGCAACGCCGCGGCCCGAGCCCCGGCCCGGCGCAGCCCGTCACCTCCGCCAGGCTGTCGCGGTGGTGGGTCGGCTGGGGTGAGGGAGGCCCCCGGTCGGGAGGTCCGAGCTGCCCCCGGCCCCTCTCGCTTCCTCCGCTCTCTCCGCAGGCGGCTGCGAGGAGGGCTTCCTGGCGGCCTCCCCGCCCGCCTCCCCCGGCGGCTCCCCGAAGGGTTCGAGGCCCGGCTCGCCGCTGCCCACGCCACAGTCGCCGCGGGTGGACCTGCAGGGAGCCGAGCTCTGGAAGCGCTTCCACGAGATCGGCACCGAGATGATCATCACCAAGGCGGGAAGGTAACGGGCAACCGCGGGCTCTGTCCTGGGCTCTGTCGGCCGGAGGGCGGCGGGGATCGCCCGGGGCGGGCGGGCTCATCAAAGCGGGCAAAAACCGGGGGACACCCCCCATCCACACCCCCCCCCCACCACGACGCCCCAGATTTACGAGGCAGGTAGATGGCGATAATTTTAGGTGGGCACGGGAGCATGTGGCGTTTCGGGTTTCCTGTTCATTAGGGCGAGGTCCGGGAGCGCCGCGTCCTTCTGAGGGGAAACTTTCCCCCTCACCCGTGGGATACACATGGTAAAAACCTGGGTAGCGTAAAAGTATCTGAACTTATTAGAAATTACAAAAACATATTTTATTGGATCCATATGTTACCTTCTACGTTTTCAGAGAGGCTTTATTAATGATTGAAACGCCGTCTTAAACAGCACAAAGCAACATTTGTCTTCAGAGGGTCCAGCCGGGGTATTTCTGTTTTATCTTACAGGTGCACTGAAGTAACAGCGAAAACTAGTTAGCCGCGGTCAGGTTCGCCCTCCTGCTTACTCTGAAATAACCGAGATAGGAGTTTTCCTGCCAGTAAACGCTTCCAATCGTATTTTTTTAAATATAAATATATATAATTTAAGAACAGCAGCAATGCTAAAGAAGCTGGAATGGCTTTCAGATTTCTAAGATACAGAAAAGCACCCTTCATCAGCTTGCAGTCAGCTCATCTCTAAGACGGGGATTTTTTTTCCCCTCCCCTTAAAGAATTAACTTTCTTGTTAAAAACCAAGAAATGCGTTTTTACTAAAAGAACCGCATCAAGTAATGACTTATTTTTTCCTGCAGAAGGATCTAAATAGCAAACTTTTTTTTTTTTTTTTTTTTTTGGAAGGGGGGGGAAATTACCTCGTAGATTCGTTTCTGCTTTCAATAAAGAAGTTTTACTATACCTTTCAAAGACAGAGTAGCTCTTGCACTTCACCTTTAGTAAGTTGCAGACAGGAAGTCCCGTCTCAATAAAGACCATATTGTTGGGTTACAGCATGGCACGGTGGCTTTTTAAATTTAAAAAAAAAATATAACTGTATCCTTGCCCTGTTACAATTGTTTATCACCGTGGATTTAGCTTGCTGAGTTGCTGCTACAGAGCCGATAGACCGTTTGCTGCTGTCAGTTGAAACTTCAGTGTCAGTTTGCATAGACTGTGAGCGTTGGTCTTCCTGGGTGGAGTTGGTGTTTGCACATCTCCAGAAATATATTTCTAGCTGATATCTCAGACGGCTTTAAATGCGTGCACTGCTAAAGAAAAAAAAAGTCTCGAACCCAAATGATTTACTGTCCAACAATAAAGCTGAAATGATGTGGTAATAGCTGTACTCCCAAAGCGTATCCCAAAACATACGAAGCATTGTTCGAGTAAATGCACTTTAGAAATCTGTTTTGACATATCGAATGGGCCATTTCATGGCTATGTAACTATAATCGTCCAAAAGGACTCTGTAGGCTAGAAGGAAGAACGAGAAAAATCCCACGAACCGGTTACTTTTCCCAAACAACCATTCGCGAGTCTGTTTCACATTAAAAATGACCTCTCTCTTTCCACGTTCAGGCGGATGTTTCCCGCAATGAGAGTGAAGATCTCAGGTTTAGACCCACATCAGCAGTATTATATTGCTATGGATATTGTGCCAGTGGATAACAAAAGATACAGGTACGGTGACTTTTTAAGGTGAAAAACATATGATGCAAGCGATAGGGAGCTTGGCTATTGGAAGAAAACGTTACCACCACATAAATTAGCAGAAGGTGGTTGTTAACTCTCCTTCAGATGCTTATTTGCATCCCAGTGCATTAAAAAAAAAAAATAAAATGGTGCCAAGTATGCAAACCCAACTAAAATTTCTCTTGGAGCTCTCTATACATTTGCCTGTCGCTGTGCATGTACTGTGGTCAGATGCTCAGGTTTTGGTTTTCCAGTGCGGTCAGGAAATGTTAGCATATTTTATTCCTCATTATGTCGGGTGGGAATTATTTCCTATTAAAACAAGTAAGTATCAAGATGCACTTTTTTTTTTTTCCTAGTTCTAAACGGCATTAACATTTAATTAATTACAGTAAAAGCATCGATGCCTGATTTAATGGCATATAAGCTTTCTTGGTCAAGCTTCAAATTGATTGTGTCGTGTAATTTAAAAGCTGTTATCACTCGGTTATTCGGTTGCTGAGATTTGCAAAAGGCAATGTTTCTAATTACTCTTAAAAAAAAAAAAAAAAAAAAAAAAAGAAAAAAAAAGAAGCGATGGCACTATTGTCTGAAGAATAGGGTGAGGAACCAAAGTAGCTCTTTCCTCAGCATTTAAGAGTAGGAATTATGTGCTGAAACTGTCGCTGTTGGCAAGGGTGTTTTCAGGGTTGGGGGGGTAGTTAGTTGGACTCTGCTGAAACCACTGTCCCTGTAGAAAGGTGTGCAGGATCGGGCCCGCCGCAGTCACTATTGGGAGCTGTATAGATGTTTTGTAGGTCTTGCTTTGCAGATGCAATCCCGTGCTCCGCAGGAGCCAGGAGGAGCTAGTTCCGTGGGGGCAGGACCAGGTCCTTGCCCACCGTTGGTTTGATTGTTACAGCCCTGTACTTAGCATCATGCAGGGAAACCCGCTGCAGATATAATTGCAGAGCTAGGAATAGTTTAGTACTGAGACTGAAAGGTTGGTTCTGCAAGAATGCTGCCTCCTTTCCTAAGCAAACACCGCTCTGTGGGTTTTTTTGGGTTTTTTTTTTTTTGGGTTGTGGGGGTTTTTCTGCGTGTCCTTACCTCGTTAACCACAACCTTGTCCTTTTCTTGTGCGGTGTATAAGGCATTTCTTAGGACAGGAGTTTCTGGTTTTTTCAACAAGGTGCGAGGTATGAGCTCTGAGGATGGCCGGGACGTGCAGTTAGGGGAGGCTTTTCTGACTGTACTCCTTCCTTTAGACCAGTGCAGTGCAGGTCAAATGAAAGCCCTTTTCAAAGCCCTTTTCTTGCTTCGTGTTGCACGTGTGCTGTTTGCGTAGCAATCTCAGCGTATCATTCCTGGAGGGTCCGAGCAATTCCTTAATTCGCAATTTTATCCCAAGTTGAATACAAATGCTAATATTAAAAATAAAAGCCAGGTATGTTGAATATAAGTTGTTTAACCCCCCTTTCATTGGAAATAAATACAGTTGCACTGAGCTGCACTGTCCGTCCTGTGCCATACATACATGGTGCCCAGGGAACTGAAGTAACTTAACAAAAGTTGTATGAAGGGGCAATATTTTCTCAACTGACAAATTGAAACTTCTATAATTACCTATTAGTACAGCATCTTTAGCCTGCTCCCCAAATAGTAATGCTTTACTTGCTTCCCCTTTTCATTCTTTGCTGCACAATGTATGATTTTAAATTTTTTTATTGCCGTGACTTTAACTTTGGAGGTTCATGTGGCTTTAGAAGCTGTCTTGCAGATCTTTAGATTTGAAAGATCTGCAAAAGCACTCCCATATGCAGCCTGGTCTTTAGCTGTCATAGCAGACAGCAATGCTGTATTTGGTATAAGAAAATTCCATGTGGGTCTAGACTTCTGGCAAAATTATACCTTGGTGTAAATATTTGGAAGCTGAAGGTGTTGCTCAAAATACTTTGTGTTTTTATGACTTTACTTTTGTAGGGAAAGCGTGTATTTAGTATAATCCAACAAATATAAAATAAATGAAAAATGTTAACAACAGTTGTCTATGTGATCTGGGTTTGAAAATTGTCTCCAGGAGTGAATTTCACCACCATTCAAGAATTTAGTTTTGCAATTTGATATGAATTATATGGAGCGATGCACATACTAGATCATTTAATTTCTGATTACATTGTTCATCTTCTTCTAGTATATGCAAACAAATGATAAAATCTTTCTTGTTTTTATTAAAAAATGTAGATGAATTACTAGAATTTTACTGTACTTTAAAAAAAGAAGCAACATAAAACCTTGAAGTTATTCATTAGCACTTTTAAAAAATTGCCCTGTGAAGTGTCTGCCTTCAAAATAAGTTTTCAACTAAAGCAGATGCTATTTTTATCAGAAAATGACTTTGTCAGCATTGGCCTATCAAATGAAATATTAGCCATGTTTTTTCATTTTTAAGCTTTTCTGCAATACTATCCAAGAAAATTAATATGATCTTGCAGAAATAGCAAGAGCATAATTTGACAGTTCCATTATTTTTCTCAATCATAATGTTCTTTCCCTTCAATAGCTTTATTTATAGACTCTTATATGAGACTCAACTTACTAAATCTTCCAAATATGGAATTACAGCTTGGATATGATGAATGAAGGACTAGATTCTTCCCTGTTTGCTGATGCCTGTTCAGAGCAGAGCTGTAGCAGTTAAAAGAACTGACACCAGCTTAAAGCTCAGTCTGGAGCCTGGCGTTACGATTGTTACTGATTTTAAGAAGAGTGAGGTCAGAGAAGAGCATGATTTTTAACCTTACTTTTGCAGGTACCAGAACTATGTTTTGAAACTGAAAAAAACCCCCAAACAATCCAAACCAGCAAACCCAAAATTGTATTTATCGTCCTTTTGTGTTTTGTTAATTGATGGATTCTTGCTGTGTTTATGGGCCTTAATTTATTAGCACTGAATGGGTGTGATAGATTATTCCAGGTTTGGTGGTTATAGGTGTTTGTTTCCTTTTATAGGTATGTTTATCATAGTTCCAAGTGGATGGTGGCCGGTAATGCTGACTCCCCGGTACCGCCTCGTGTTTATATTCACCCCGATTCACCTGCCTCTGGGGAGACATGGATGAGACAAGTCATCAGCTTCGACAAACTGAAGCTTACCAATAATGAGCTGGACGATCAAGGGCATGTGAGTACTTGCTCTTCTGCAGTATTATGTGTAGGCACATTGCTCAGTGCTGGAAGCCTGACGTACAGCTTCAGGGTGCTAGAAATAAGGTTGACTTTTCAAATCTGTTTTGGAACTTTACCGTCCAGATTAAAAATCTCCCTACTTTCTGCTCCGATAATTAACTGCTTATTAGAGCCTGCTGTTTTACTCCCCCCTCAAAACCAGAACTCCTTCTGCAGATTAAGCCTTTACAAGGCTAAATTGCCTAATCCGAAGGGGCAGAGTTGCTCTCATGTTTTCCCTCCGAGTGTGTTACTCGCAACTCCTGCTCCGATCAAAAAGGACGCTTAAATTCACAAGTGGCTAGAAGAAACATTAATAGTGTGTAATAACTTAATGTGAATAAAAATACACTTAACTATTTTCTTAACCTAAACATTTGTGTGAAATCCCATGAGGTGTTAATAATTGCAGTCAAAAACGAACAACATGGGAGCTGGGTTCGCTCTGATAATGATTTATTGCATACCTTATGAAGCAAGACCCTTTCACAGCTGAGGCTCATTACTTCTGAAAAAACTGGCGAGGACGTATGCAGTGCGAGTGTTCTGTTTGCAAGTTCTAAATTGTTTAGTTATGACATTATCTAATGTGACAAAATGTGTTATGTTAATATTTCCTTTTCTCTTCAAAACTGTTGAAACATGACAGATGTAAGCCAGTATCTTTCCAGCAATCCCTGAAATAGTTCTACTTGACACCTTGGGAAATAATTAAAAAATGAGAATTGCTTTTAGCCAGGGTGAAGTCCTTAATTTTGCAAAATCCTGTAATAAATGGCAAATGTTGGCTTCCTTTCAGAAGGAGCATTGAGTTCCAAGTGGTAGGATTTAAAGATGTTGGAGGCAAGTTTTGAGTCAGGATGTGGATTACATTGTCCTTAGCGTAGCCCGATTTATCAACCAGGATACTTTCTCCTTGACGGGAGTGAAAATAAAACGCTCCGGTCACAGAGTACAAAGATACTACGTGTATCTGTCAGTACAGTTGTAACTCTGTGACATTAACCCGGGTATTTCATCAATACACAGTCCAAGTCTAACCATGAGATTTCTTTTCCCCCATCTGCATTTGCAGAGGAGATTAACATGAGACTCTGGTTCATACTGTGCAGGAGCTGCAACTTCTGTGTTACAGAGGCTAAAACAGAGGATACTGACTGGATCGAGCTAGCAAATGCGATAGCAAGAATAAAAAGCCTTTCTTTTGTATGATGGTGCTCATAATTTTATTGCTTTCTTTCTTAAAAACAACATGGGGGTATTCACAACTCTCAAGTTAAGCAGTGCTTTCTTTAGGCTTGTTTGAAGGACGTTTTACATTGCTTCTTTCTGGAATCGCAGTTACGGGGTATCACTTGCCAGTGTCTGTTTGAGTTCAGGTTGGCACACGTAGTTCCCTTAGTTACCTCAGAATTTGTGTGTTTGCCCCCCCTCTCGAGGGGAGTTGCTTTCTCCGAGCCCTGAGTCTGCTGTAAGGGCTTAAAAAAGTGAAGAGGGTGTGAATGGGTAAATGTTCCTTTTCCAGTGGAGAGGAGGCTGGCTGTTTTCTGTACTCTCCTGTTCCAGAGGGGTGTAACGTGGGTACTGTGGTCCACCCGTTGTCCACTTGCAGTCACAAACTGCCCTGTGCTAAATCTTGGCTCTGTAGAGAATCGCATGACTTTATTTTTCCATCCCGAACCTTAGCTTTGTTTTTATTCTGAACTGAAACCTGTGTAGCATACACAGCATGCCGTTACTCATATTGTGGGGGGATATAAATTTTCTGGTCTTTAGTTAAGTGTTTTGATTTGGAAACTAGTGAAGCAAAGCCCTAGTACAGCAATTTGAGACACATTGAACTGATTCAGAGCTACGGCAGCGCCCCTCCTCCCCAAAATGGAAATTTAAGTATTAAAATAAAGGACAAAAGAAGGATGACTGTAAAATAATTTCATATTTCTAAAATCTGGGAAATTGCAAACATGTCATTCATAATTACCAGAAAAGGCAAAAGCAGAAAGCAGAAAAGTGTCTCTTCCAATGGGTACATTTTTTCTTTTAAAGCTATGGTAGTGTGGAATGCTGTATTGAAAAAGCTATGTAGCCTCTGAATGCCTCCAGCAATAATGGAAAACGAATATTCATATTTTGTGATGAATATAAACCCCAATTGTTTCTCATAAGCAGGAAGGAACCATTTTTCTCATGAGGGTACCAAAGGAGGGATGGGGGATTAGAAGAACTAGGGGTCACGGCCATACTGTCCCTCAAATATTTGTTTCTACATCAAGTGTTCTGACTCTCCCACCCCTGTATGGGAAGTGGGTTGTATTTTAGATTATTAGAAAGGGTTGTTTTTCTTTTCCCCTACCGCTTAGACAGAATGGCTCAGAGAAAACTCAGTGGGGTCTCTACACTCTGCCATCGTTCCTCCAGTAGTTTAAGCAGTGTTGCGCTTTAGCTGTTGTTCTTCGGGTGTGCTTTCCATGCTGTCTGGTTCTGGGGCTTTAATCCTTGTCAGAATTGTTCCTTTATTTTAACTGCTCTCCTCAGAGGTGTCAGCTTTTGCTGAGTTTTTATTGTTAGAATCCCGGGGCTAGGTTTTGATCTTGCTGGCTTTGAGGTAGGGAGCTCACATGACATCAGTCCAGAGCCCTTTTACTTATTCTGGAGTTATAACTCTCAGAATCGGTGAGAGAAGGGATCCACATGCGTGGGAATGGAGACAGGATTTGCAGATGGAGGCTAAGGTGGTATTCCTGTGCAGTACTTATATTGTCATAGCAGTTCATGGCAGCCAGCTTCCCTTGCATTGCGTCGGCCTGGGGTTGGCTTCTTGTGACAGGAGATCAACCATCTCTAAGATGACTTGCTTTGCTGCTCAGAGCCTTTCTGGGCTCCTTGCTGCCTGCTGCTATTTTCATCAGGGTTTTGAGTGGGAGTTTGTGACGACGTAATTTTATAGCGCTGTTCTGCGGAGAGATTTTGAAGTACATCTGCACGTAGGACACACGGATACATGGGTTCCACTTGCAGGCCGAGGAGATCAAGCAAAATTTGTAAGGATGTGTTTTCCTTGTGTGTTTTTGATCTCAAAAGGGAGTCCCAGGGTGAGTTCTCTAATTTGGAAAGAGCGTGTGCTTAGTCATTAAGACACATACTGTGGCATTTGTGCCTTTCATCTGACATTCAATGGTAAGGAAAAGTAAGCCTGCATTTTGCAGTTGACACAGAGAAGCCCGTAGTCTGGGCACTCTTTGTTAATGCCTCTCATTCCTCTCTCATCTGTGGAGTAAGCGCTGCTTTGTAAAAGCAGTTTCTCCCTCTGGCTGGTTAGAGCTGGCTTATTTTTTCTATTTTGATGCAGTTTATAATCTGTGTTTCAGTAGAGGGGAAAAGTCAATATTTTTTATGCTATTTTCCATGCTTTTCAACCGAGTATTTTTTGATGCAGAGAAACATCTTTTAACTTTTAGTGAAAATGAGGCTGTTAGCGTGTTAATTGTTCCTCAGTGGTTGTTTTTTTGTTGGGTTTTTTTTCCCATTTGAAAGTGGGGTGAGGCTGGAAGCAGAGGCGGACTCTTACTCTGCCCAGTCTTGGCTCCAAGTAACAAGCTCTGCTTACAGTCAATGGGCAGTTATATGTTCTTGTCACAATGAAAAGCTGGGAAACATCAGCATTTGCACTTGCAGTTTTTGTCTTTGTGGAGAGGGTTTCCATGTTCCATGGCCCCACACACTTCCCTCACTGCAGAAAGCCTGAACGTACGGGCTTTGCAAGGAAGAGAAAGGAGGCTTTTTGGCAAAACCAGTGGCAAGGTGAGGGCCATACAGGTGGTGGGGAGGTAACTGTGTAGTCTTTGTACCACTGAGCCTCTGGAGGATTGTTGTTTTCCCCATGAAAGAGTACCGGGCTCTTGCTTGCTCTGTCTGTAATGATTGTGCTGCAGTGGTGCCTGAGCTTGTGGTCAGCTCTGAGGTCTCATCACAGCAGCATCTCTCAAAAGCCATATTGCAGAGGGAGTTCCAGCTTTGTGAGTCTGCTGGTACGTTGGCTGCCTGTGCTTTGCCATGCTGTTGTCATGTACTGTTGCCTACCTTCCAGGCTCACAGCTGCGGTGGCATCCATCTGATTATGATGTCTTGACAGCTGCTGTGGTCAAAGTGTAGTTTAACTTTGGGTAGGAGAGGTTTATTCCTCCACAGAGTGTTTTGGTCTTGCCCTGTGAGGGGTTTGTGGAGAGAAGCAAGATCTTAAACCCTAAATGGAAAGTAATGCCAGTTTGTGTTTGGTATTTGGTGTGACTTGTCCTGGTTGGGGTTTTTTATGGTTGGCTTTTAAGGGTATGAAGGGAAGGTTGCTGTTTCTGCAGATAAACTGTTAGGTCCCATTTGTGCTGTTAAATGTTCAAGCACTGTGAAATGAAAACGCGGAATCTCATGTTCTTTAGCTTTTTCCTAACAGTAGCTTTAGGTGATGCTTAGAATAGGAGAGCTAAATGGTTTTTGGAGTGCATGTTGCCTCTCTATGTCCAGTCTTTGCAGTGTTGCTCCTTCATTCACCTGGGCTCTACGGTTACCTATTATTTATTGAGAATTCAGAGTCCTGATCATTAACAAAGATCCCATTGTACAAGGCACAGTAGAAAACTGAGAGAAAAAAATGTTCTTGTTACAGATTTACTAATTGTCCAGCAGCGTGTCAGTATACATATATATATATATTTATTTTTTTTTTTCCCCAGTATATCACAGAGCAAAGCCAGGTTGCTCTTAAGAGATGCCACAGATCAGTTTAGGTGTAATAGCCACACAGATAAGGGAGCGTGGGGTGTTCACCTCCATGCTGCTGTGACTTGTTCTGATACATGAGCGGAACTGTTGGTAGCTGCGCGGGGGTTATCATTGTGTGCAGTCAAGTCTGCTGTGCAGGCAAGTGGCAGTTTGCACAGCAGAGCTGATGGGGTGAAGTAATAATTGGGGTAGAAGCAGAATGTGGCATGGAACAGCGATGGGTTTGGGACAGTGGAACACAGCTTTTTTTTTTTTTTCCTGTTGCACCAGTACCTACCCTGGTGTCACTTGTTCACAGGAAAAGAGGGTCAGGCACGTGCTGTCTTCTCTGGGTTTCCATTTTGCAGGTCTTTTCCAGCAGAGAACTGAAAGGAGTGTTGTAAAAAGGAATACACATTTGCACGATAAAAAATCTTGCTCTGTGCAAGACTTCAGAAACCAGGAAAAGGCTTCATATGAGAACATCCATAGGGTGCTCCCCGAGCAAATTAATTGGAGCCTGTGATGTCATTGTCAAAACCTTACTTACAGGCCAATAAACCCCCTGGTTATCCAGAAACTTGGCTTATCCAAAATGGGGTCATGTCATCTGGCCAGGACTAAGTGTGTTAAACTAGCCAAACTCCAATTTATCCGAATGAATGTAATGTCCTCTATGCAATTTGGATGAATGAACTTCCACAGTGTCTGGCATACGGGCTCTGTCGAGTGCCTCAGCACATGCACGTTTTGAGGCTACTCAAGGAGTAGGAAATTAAAAAGCTTTTCCTGAATGTTGATTAGAGGTTTCACAGGCCAATAGCCGTAGCAGTATTTATTTCTTGGGTTACTAATTTCTTAGGACTTCCAACAATAATAGTTGAACTTCCAATTATTTTTTTTTCTTGAAATTTTCTATATTGCTCGCGGTTAGCTGAAGTGGAGTAAACTAGATGGAAAATTCTGTATTATAAATTTCTACAATTTGGGAGCAATACCAAGAGGTATTTGTGTAGTTAATTTTATGTACCATGAGTTCATATACTTCTTGTTTATACTTTGTTCTTAATTGAGGTTTTGTATGCTGGGTTTGTATATTGATATTATTGATACGTATTGTAAATGTATTAACTCTTTAGAGTTCTAGGTTTTAGTATTATTTTACTCTTAAGTTTCTGCTTCTTCAGAGTGTGAGAGTCTCAGCTTGCATTAAAAAAAAATAATCCCAACCTTTGGGATAACAAGAAACAAATGGATTATTGCATATCCTGAAATTTTCAAAACCAAAAGACAAATGCTGCTGCTATGTCAAATGCTGCTCTTGCTATATCAAACCCAGGCTTCAATGGAAAAAAGTGAAAAAACTTTCATAATTCCAGTGGGACCAGGACTTCATGCCTAATTTTTTTTTTTGAGCCAGTTTCTGAATTCAGAGCTCCTGAGTCGTAATTTTTAAATGCTTGGGGTTGGCAATAACATAAATGCACAGGGATTAGGCTACTGTAATAAGAACCTTCAGAGGTTAAAGAAAACATTTGATTTCCAGTAAGTGGCATGGTAAACACATACCATAATCTGTTCCAAAAAGCTATTAGTCCTGAAACAGCAGGGTGTCCTTTCTAATAAATGTTATCTTTTTCCTTTCATGACTGCATAGATTATCCTTCACTCTATGCATAAATACCAGCCTCGTGTCCACGTCATCCGAAAAGACTGCGGAGATGACCTGTCCCCTGTCAAGCCTATCCCTTCAGGAGAAGGGGTGAAAGCCTTCTCTTTTCCAGAGACAGTTTTCACCACTGTCACAGCATACCAAAATCAACAGGTAAATTGAGCTTCCTGCTTAGCACTTCACAGGCTTTTCAGAGCTGACCATGGGAGTAAGAGGTGGGAGAAAAGTGGATATGTTTATTATATCACTCACTAAAAAGCGTTGGTCTAAACCCTTCCTGTATTACAAGCAGTTCTCACTACAAGTATTGTAGCAATGCCTGGAGGCTGTAGGTAAGGTTTCAGGCCCTGTGGGCTAGATGCTGCAGGCAAAAAGTCATTCTTAGTAGGAGATCACACAGTCTAATTGGCATAGTTAATAGTGTCTTAATTACAAATACAGCATTGAAGCACAAGGCAAAGAACGATCTATTTTTTAAAGGCGGTTTTGTACTTGTAAGTGTAGATATACATTGGGATAGAATTTTTAAAGCACGTTTGTTCCTGATTCAGGAACAGTGATTTCAAAACTCCGAGGACCTTAACAGAGAAGCTGAGGTCTGAAGAAAATTGCAGTTGTTTTTCTTAACTGCATCCACAATTTATCTGGGTCCACATAGATTTAAACTCAAAAGTAAACTGCAGGTTGTGTGACTCCAGTGTTTGGCTTTTATTACCACTTGTGGTACCTGGTGACACTGTAGTCTTGTGACATTTTATTAAATCCATGTAAGTTACTGCAGCTATATTTTGGGAAATCATACATATCTTGCTGTCTTTACAAAGAAAAGAACAGCAGAGCCATGTAAATGCTGGAATAGAATTATTTGGTGCCTACTCTGTTCATTTGCATGAGTTGGGAGTGGGTTTTGGTGGGATTGCTGTTTGGATTTTTTAAATGGTGGATAATCTCTGTTTTCACATTTCCTTCTTGACCCATACAGAAATAAAATTTAATTTAAATTTTATTGCAGTTAGGCAGTATACTGTCTTAGGTGAAGAGTGACGTTTGCCAGAAGATTTTTTTCCTCAAGAATTCCAACCTGACATTTGATAGCATTAAATACCTATTAGCTTCCCTGGTCATTTGCAAAACTAATGATCAGAAGACTGGCCCTTATTTTGCTGTGTGTCAGGACAACCATTGTAAGTGATGCAAATGTGAAGATGTTTCTACTCCAGTCAGCTTAATTTTGTCAGGATAGTAATTTTGTGTGTTTAGCTGAATTTTCAGGTAATAGTTTCTTTAATAATCTTCACAGATAACTCGTCTGAAGATTGATCGGAATCCATTTGCCAAAGGGTTTCGAGATTCGGGACGTAACAGGTAGGTGTTGGGGAAGGAGGTGGGCTTGTTCCTCCTGGCAGAATCGGTTTGTGAAGACTGTTAGGGGGCAACACCTGTAATTACAGACAAAGTGGTCTGAGGACTTCAATTCCCTAATGGAGCACTTGGATTTCTCAGTAGTGTTCTCTGTGGTGGGCTCCCATTCCCACTCCTTTAACCATCTAGGTCAGTAGTGGGTTGGCACATGGCTTGGCTCAGGTTTCCTCTTGGTAGAAGCGGTGGTGTACCATGAAGGCTGCAAATAGAATTAATGCATACACAGGTTTGTGATTTCACCCTGTTCCTGAAATCTCCTTGTTCTGGCTGGAGACAAAAATTGCAGATACCACCATCAAACTATAAACTCTTTATTGCCTACAAGTGGCATTTAGAATGGGTGAATGGCTTGTTTTGAAGGGGGAGAAATGTTAGTCGCCTTTTGGGGTAACTTCAGTATACTTGTCTAGACTTTGGGACACCTGTGTTCAAGTGTCTCTTCAGCCTGAGGAGTTTTAAATCCACTTCCTGGGTGTATGCCTTTCCTACTGGGCTGTAGATGACCTTGAAAGGAGCCTGGTTTCAACCTCTTCTGTTGTGGTTGGATTGATTAATTGCTTGTTCCCTCTTGATCCATGAATCTTTCAAAATAGCAATGGGGAATCTGAGTAGTGCGAAGTGCAGACTTGTGTCTAGTCCCTGCTACCAGTATTGATGAGGTATTTTATCCAAAGACTACTTAATGCAAAATACTTAAGCCTGTTACGAATTGCATGTTAAACCCTTTCAGCTAAAAAAAGCAGCATTTAATTGTGGTGTGTATTATACATCAGTTCCAGTGACCACATTGCATTTGATATCTACAGCTGCTATATTTATGACCTAGCCTTAGAGAGGGAGCAAACTGTGTGCTGGTAGGAATGCTCCGAGAGCAGCTTCTAGTAGCTGCTTTATTGAGCTTCTTTTAGCAGAGGCTGCAGCGTTACAGCCTGGTTTGTGCTTCCAACCAGAGTTACACAAATGCTGAGGCTGGACAGCAAGCAAGACTAGTTTCTAGAAGATGAACAGTTACAGAAGGCAAGGGATAGCTGTAAGATTTACAGGAATGCACTGTACCTTTTCAGTTTGTACTCTGCATTTGTTGGTCGCTAAGATTTTCCTCTTTCACCAAGAAGCGATTGGTGATTCTCTGTCCTGGGGCTTGGAAGGAATGCTCCACGTACCAGCATAAATAGCGTTGTCTTCCTTTGCAGCTTCCTAGTCTGATATCAAGTAACTTCTAGGTAAACATGGTGATTGAAGATGCAGAACCAGTTGGGAAAGAAAAGAATTGCCATACGTGCCCCTGTTTGACAGCTCTCCATAGGCAGTGTCTCTGCTGTGCATGCTCTTTGCAGAGCTGTAAAAGAAGTACCAAGGCTCTCCTGAGAAGTCTGAAACCGTGACATCTCCGAAATTTCTGAGTTCAAATGAAAGTAGAATTTCTTCCATAAATGCTCTGCGAAACAAGAGAATATGCCCTTGAAAATAGAGAGGGGAGGATCATTCAGAAACCAGTCCTGAACTGGATTTAGTGTGGTGGGACTGCCCTGGTCTTACCCAAGAACAATTTAGGTGCAGTAAGAGTGCTGCATCTACAACCATTCAAATCCAGTTCTAGGACTGGGGCTATCCAGAGAAGGGCTTTTTTTTTTGTTTATCTGCTAAGAATAAGTTTGGTTTGGGCATAGAAAAAAGCAGGGTATTTTAATTGAAAGACAGTTAAGTTTATGGAAATGGATTAGAAGCCCAGTTCTTTAGGAAGCGCCAGTGTCTGTAAAATATTTCAGAACTGGCACTAGATGAGGTCTGAATTCTTTTACTGTAACAAACACACTTGCTACGGAAGTGACTCTGCAGACTCTTGTCCACTGTTGCTTTACTGAAGTCAGTACTGCTCTTTTCTTTGGTAGACTCCGTGGTGCTGAGTAATTATGTTTGGGCATGCAGCTTAGATCTTTAATTGTGGAGGAAAACTCATTTTTAAAATTACATTACTGGTTTACTCAGCTGATAATTAATTTACTCTGTTGAAAACCAAGTATTAACATTTCATTTCAATACTTATCTTTATTGTTCTAGCTGGTGTATTTATCACCGAGGTGTTTTAATCTGCTACAAAAGCATAAAAAAATACTGTGCTATTTCCAATTTCTTAATCTTGCTTTAATTATTGCAGCTATCTTACTTTACTCTGTGCTGCTGCATGCAGTAATTCTGTTTAATTAAAAATATTCCCATTCAGGTCATTCCCGTTCAGTCCCACAGGCTATTTTACAGGAATCAGTAGCTTCACCTTTTAAAAGCATTCCCTGTGCATTTGCAAAGTGCAGCAGAATTTATGTGCTGAGAATAGTTTCATTCTTCAGTTAGGCCTTAAGTTTGACCCTATAAAAACTTTTACTCAGGAAAGGACCAGAATTTCTCCCTTTAAATACTTCAGGAAAAACATAACTGTTTTGTTAAATAAACTTGGCCATTTGATAGCGCAAATTAGGGTGGTGATAAAATGTGGAAATTGTTGGAAGGCATCTTGTATAAATTATCGCCTCGGCTGCACTCCTCCAGGAGGTGGCTTTTATCTCTGCTTTAACTAGAAATGAAAATTCACCATTACTGCGGAAAATTAAGGCTATCTTTTTAGTCCAGGTCCAGCTAATAAATACTTTATAAGTGTTTCCTGACATGCATGTGGGATACTGCTGGAAGGGCAGTGGGGAAGAAGCAATACCAGAGAACACGTCAGTAGCTTCAGCTTAGGCCATTTGCATAATTTGAGTGTACAGAGTGCTGCTGCTCAAAGGCAAGTGCTTGGATTCAGTGTGTGTCTGGTACTGATGGCCTGGTACAGGCCTTTGGTACACGCCTGGTACAGGCCTTTGGGCCCCAGCAGCCAAAACCAGCAACAAAATTACACCTCTGAGGTGCATTATTAATAAATTCTAAATTAAATTGATTTAAATTCATAATTAATAAAATTCTGTCAGAAAACCAATGAAGTTTTACCTTTAGGAAATACAGATTCGTTTAGTCACTGTCTGCCACAATTGTCCATTTCCATTTTGACACGACACGTTTTGGGGAAAAAAAAAGAAGACACAAGATTTTTAGTTTCCAAGGGATTTTTGCTCAAGACAAGACTGCTTTATACATTTCAGTAGCTAAAGAGCTGTACACCCATGCCTTGTGCATGTCCTGAGTGTGATAGAAATTGTCAATGGATCACCTTTGTTCTATGCAGAAATAGGAGATTGTCCATCTGCCGTTAGAGCAGTTCCTCCTAAGGAAGAGTCATACTAGGAAAACATTTAATGTCATTTTAGCCAAGCCTCCCCTGTCAAGCAATCCTCCCAAAAAGGCAAAAACTATTGAAGCAGAGATCTAGACTTTCAGAATTGGGAGACTTTGTGTGCTGACACACAGATCACAGCAGTCTTACAGGACGCAGGGTTCTTTTCTGGAAAGCAAAATTAACTTCAAAATAATCCTAAAAGTTAATATTTTTTATAAGCTTCTGTGGTAAAGTATCCCGAGACATGTGACAGGACACAACTTTCTTTCATGACACTGTGATATTTTTGCTCTAAATAGAATGGGACTGGAAGCTCTGGTAGAGTCTTATGCCTTCTGGAGACCTTCACTGAGGACACTTACGTTTGAAGATATACCTGGGATTCCCAAACAAGGTAACGGTCTTCTTTCTGTTCTTTCAAAACAAAAGCGCAGGAAGATAAAGCTGTGTCTGTCCTACTTTACAGAAGTCTATCTGCATGTGTCCTTGCAGAGAAAAAACAACCAACCAATAGGCCATCACCTCTCATTGAGTTATTGTGAGTTAGAAAAGTAACTTAACCACTGTGGCAATACAAATGTTACACTGTAAAGATAAATCAGATCACATTTGGAGGAAAATGCCAGTTATTTAAGTATGGAATAACCTATTCCTTAGCATTGCACAATGGCTAGATAGTGAAGGAGACATCATTTACAGACAACTGTTGTACTCATCTAAACTCCTGTAGGAATTACTTGTATTTTAAGGGGAAAAAAAAAAAGAATGAGAGAAGACATGCCTTATTAAGTAATTAAGTAGCAAGCTTAATTTTGATTCTTCCTTGGAAAGCCACCTTGATTCTTGAAGACCTAAAAATTGTTCAGTAAAAGTCCCGACAAGCTACCTGCATCCTAGAGCTTGAAAAAATGGATCTCCTCTCCATTGTGCTTTTTCCTACTCCTCAGTCCTTTTTAACCTCCTATTTTCCACTTTCCTCATTGTACAGGTAGTGCTGTGAGGGACAGAGATACTTAAATGGCCTGTTCGGACAGAAAGGGGTCTCTATATTATTTTCTGAGTTCCTTTTATTTCTAAAGTACCCGAGTCCAAATAGAAAACCTCTCAGCCTTTTCCCAGCCAAATCACATATACTACTCCTGATTTTTCACAATTCCTGCTACCAAATTTACAAACATCCTTCCTGCTTTCTTGATAAGGTATTGCAAACTCATTAAGTCTCTTCAGAGCTAAAATCCAGAAAATATGTAAATACACAGAAATCTCTCTGTCGGGTTCTGCTGAGCCCACTCTTTGGAGAAATTTTGAGCATCAGTGCTTGGTCTAGGCAATTAAAATGTTTTTTGTGCCAAATCATAGATACGTTAGATGAGGCTTGGCAGAGTTTTGGGCAGAGCATGGGGTGATGGGTGGTCCTCAGAAAAAAGGCCTGTAACGAGAACTCTGCATCAAATCCAAAATACCTTGTCAGACTACGTAAGACTGAAAGGCAACTTACTATGAAGTTAATCTGTCTACGAGACAGACCAGCTGTATTGCCCTGTCTGTATCTAGCTGGGTAAATGCTGCCATGAACTTCTCACTTCTTCTTCTGCTGTTGCCTGAGATTAAGGAGATTGGTGAAGTTAGTGTTGATGTTCAGAGGATGGGAACTGGCACCCTTGAAAAAGCTTTAGGTGTATATTACATGGGACAGGAGGTGGTTCAGAGGCTTGCAGAAAGACCCCCGTTAGACATTTGTCCTGGTCGTTGGTGCTGGAAGAGATCATCTTCAGGTAGCAGAGGTGTTAGTGTTGATTGAGAGAAAAATAAATGTGCCTTGCATCAGGATTTCTGGAACATGGTGGTGTCTCATTGTGCTTTGAGCTTGTGGACCAAGAAGCAGCACGCAGAGTTCACTAACGGATTTTTCTTGTTACTGGCTCACCTATCATGAAAACCTGTTAACATACTGACAGAGTGTGTCTGCTTGCAGCATTAAGTTGTTTGACTGAACAGGAGAGTCTTCCTTCTTAAGCGCCTTTTCACCTGGGAGACTGTGAAAGGCCCAGATTAGTTTTTCTATGCTCATTTTTCAGGGAGATACAATCTCTAAGAAACAGAAGCACTTCTTGCAGCTGGGAAACTTTCAGTCCTGAGAAGAAACTTCACCTGTAGCAAGCGTAGCATTTTCAGGAGCATTCAGCACTGGTATTCATCATGTAAAAAGTTCTGATACCAGTAAACGAACAGTTTGCTGGAAACCTAAACTTCCACCTACCCATTAGAGAAATGAAGCAGCCATACACATTATTCAGCCTACACTTTTCCTGAAGTTGTTCTGAAGTTTCATTCTCAAGGGTTTTTGTTTGTTTGAAGTTGGATGTTTTGTATTCTGAAGTTTTGTTCTGAACTTTACCCGAAGCTGTTGAACTGTGGGGACGCCTATCATTTGAGCTAAGGAGCTGGTTCCTTTGCTGGTGTTCGGGCAGTGAAAGTCAGGCACAGAGTGCTTGAAACACTCTGGGGTGTGGCAAAAGCACAGACAACACAAAATTCTTCATTTTGAAGAAGGCTTTCTGTGAAGTGATACTTACTGTCTACATATTAGCTGTCATGCAGTGCCCTTCCAGTGTTAAATAAAGAGTAGCTAAGCTTTTGGACTGGAGTTCTAAGTATGAAGTGGTGGTTGCAAAAGTATAACTGCAGTTCTCATTCTTAGTCAGGTCGTTTCCTTAAAAATACACCTGGGCCGCACATAGCCCTCCCCTGCATGCATATGTACAATATTGTTTTTTAATTAAGTTGTGTATCATGTCAAGGGTTGTTATAAAAGACAAAGATCTTGATCTGTCACCGAGAAAGTGAAGCTTTCCCAGTGTGCTTCTGACACTGTGATACTCTCTTCCAGGAAATGCAGGTTCTTCTACTTTGCTCCAGGGATCTGGCAGTGGCGTGCCATCTACCCACCCCCACCTTTTACCGGGTTCCCCATGCTCATCTCCAGCCTTCCACCTCAGCCCCAACACTAGCCAGCTCTGTAGCCTTGCTCCAGCTGACTACACAGCTTGTGCCCGCTCAGGCTTGACCCTGAACAGATACAGCACCTCCCTGGCTGAAACCTACAACAGGCTCACAAACCAAAGCAGCGAGACGTTTGCACCCCCCAGGACTCCCTCTTACGTTGGTGTGTCGAGTAGCACAACTGTGAACATGTCCATGAGCGGCAGCGACGGGGATGCCTTCAGCTGCCCGCAGACTGGCTTATCTATGCAGATTTCAGGGATGTCTCCACAGCTCCAGTACATCATGCCATCCCCATCCAGCAATGCCTTCACCACCAATCAAACCCACCAAGGCTCCTACAACACGTTCAGACTGCACAGTCCCTGCGCTCTCTATGGATATAACTTTTCCACATCCCCTAAACTGGCTGCCAGTCCTGAGAAAATCGTTTCTTCCCAAGGAAGTTTCTTGGGGTCCTCGCCAAGTGGAACCATGACGGATCGGCAGATGTTGCCCCCCGTGGAAGGAGTGCACTTACTTAGCAGTGGGGGGCAGCAGAATTTCTTTGACTCTAGGACCCTAGGAAGCTTAACACTCTCGTCTTCTCAAGTGTCTGCACATATGGTTTGATGAAGCCTTTAAGTAAAAGTACAGTATGTTTGGTGTCTACAGTGTATTTCCTTTGGAATATGGAAGGACACTCGATGTAGCTTGTAAAGTGTGTGTATATATATAATATGAGGAAGTTTCACTGAGTTTTTGACTTGCTTGTGGCCAGATTATTCCCCTATTTTGAGTTACACAGAGTTTGTTGTGGCACAGGCTGCTTTAGTTTTCTGGTATAATACACTTAGTTGTATAACACGTTGGAACATATGCAACAAATTAAGTAAGACTTCCTCCCCTTTCCCCCTCCTCTCTTCCAACCTCTTTAAAGAATGAAATGACACTTGGAGTATTAAAAAAACACAAACAAGCCCACTTACATTTCCTATAGTGCTAGTGAGTTTCTTTAAAGCATTCAGACAATGATAAGCTGATGCACCAAGGGCATTTTACGAGTTTCTTCTCTGTTATAAGGGATATGAAGGGTATTTGGACTTTTAAGTGTTAAGCATCAAGCATCCAGGCTAAAATAGAACTTTAGCTAATGGATTATTTACAAAGTAAACGAAAGATTAGTTTGCCTTCTCATGATACACTGTTTTTAGCTTATCAATGGCACAATAGTCTCACTACGATTTTCTTTTTTTTTTTTTTGGTTTCTTTTGTTTCAGTATTAGTCTAGATTTATGATTAGGTATTTGAAGACAAATAATGCATATTCAGTTTGTGGTGATAGGAGTAATTTAAACTAGCAGCAGGAGAAACGGTATTCCTTGGTACAGAATGAACTTTGGGGTACTTCATTTTTGTCAAAGGAAGGGCTTGATGCATTTTTCTTTCATAAATATTGCCTGTAAGACATTTACTGGACAGTAGGATATTCTAATGTATCTTTGTTTTTGTATTTTTACTTTTTTAAAGGAAAATGCAGGGGAAATTTCTAGGGAAAAATAACAAATGAGCAGGATAAGAAATTCCATTATTGGCTTTACCCTTTTGTGTGTGTGTTGTGGTTTGGGTTTATGTTTTGGGTTGTTTTGAGGGGGGGGGGTTGGGTGTTTTTTTGTTTGTTTTTTTTTATAAGGGCAGAAAGTCCTCCATCCTCAGTATCTCATAAATACATGGCCTGTAGCAATTAGGCACATGACCCAGTTTGTCCACAAATGTTGCTGGAAGCAGAACTTTGTTCTATCTGCCTCCCAATAACACAGCCAAACTGGGACCAGGATTACAATAGGCAAAATTCCTTTAATAGTTTGCTTTGAATGCTCCAGCGTGACACCTACAGCCTGTGTCCCTCCCTCCAGGGAGCCATCCGTCTTCCTCTTATTTCTTTCTGTCACGAGCTTACTGCTGCTCTGTTTCTCAGTCAGTTTTTGCCCCAGAATTGGAGAGGTGCCTTTCTTTCCCAGCTCTGGTTTGAACTGGTGCTTGAAAGAACATAGATCACAACCCTTTCCTGACCAGGCTTCTCCAGAGCAGTGAGGACATCATATCAGTTGTCATATTTTAAGTTTTTGCCCTCATCTGCACCTGCACAGCCCCTGTGCACATCATTCCCACAGCAAAAGCTGCCTCTCCGCTGCCTGTGGGTCAGAGAGGTTGTGGAGCAGGTTTTAATGTTTGAGAGTCATCTCCAACAGTACACTAAGCCTCCTTTGTATTACAAAGTGGGTGCAAATGTAGGTGAAGAAGCTTCCCTGGTGAGCACAGAAGGAGAATAAGGCCTTTCAGATTTTACATTTTTCTCAGATTTTTTTTTTTGTGAACATGGATTGTTGTGTTTCCCAGGAGTTCCTACATCTTTTCAGGCAAATGGTGGGCTTCGCTGCCCCCACTTCAAGCAAGACTTGTTGCAGCTAGTATTTCTTCAGTGGGTTGGAGATAACATGCAGAAACAGCTCTCTCACTGTCTCTTCTTTTTGGGGAATAGAAGACAAACCTCAGACATCTTTAAAGCCTATTCCTGAGAAGGCTTTATTTCTATTAGTTACATACTTGCTTATGTTGAAGAACACATGCAGAATGTTCTCATTCAGAGCTGGAAAGACAAGATGATGAGCCCTGCAGTTGAAGAGATGAGGGTTTGCTTCATTGCTGTCACAAACTTCCCAGGTGACATTGGGCAATTCACTCAGCCTTTCTATGCCTTTTTTTTTTTTTTTTAAAGTCTGTTAAAAAAGGTACTTCTCTGCCTCAATGTAAATGGTGAATGTACATTGCAGTTGAAGACAATACAGCTAATGTACTGTGGACAGTACATTACAGCTGAACGGCTAGGTAGTGTTCATGTATGAGAATAAGTATTTCAGGTCTGTCCCTGGCTTTGATGCTGCAGTGCCCTTTGAGGGACGTTGCAGTGCCTTTTGAGGCAGACCTCCTAGCAAAGACCTGCAATGCGAAAAACTGTTCAAAAACCTCACGTGAGCAATTTGAGAAATGGTTTTAAGATGTGGAGATGGGCAAATTTTCAGTGATGTAAATCGTCATAGCTTTATTTGTTTAAATTAACAAGAAACTTGTGTGTGTAGTAATTCCTGCTCTAGCCAAAACTTTGAAGTGTTGCAATTGGAAAAAAATATTTAAATGGGAATGATACGATTTATCTATATTTGAAAAAGGGTAAAAGATAATTATCTGTGTCATCTTAAGGCTGTGACTAGGTAGAAACATTGAAGAGCTAAATTGTGCATGTTCCTACAAGGGGAGAAAAAAGGGTTGTGTATGGATGTTCATGGAGGTGCTCCTGGCAAAAACATGTACTTTATTGTCCTGGTATTTTTTTAGAACTGGTCTCTTACTTTTCCTCAAATTATTCTTAACATATAACCACACAATATTGTTTGAAACATTTGTTCCTTAAAATTTGAATCTCATTGTAAATACTTACTGGTGTGTCATTGTGAAAAGACTAGCTTTTTATCAACATAGTAAATGCTATATATGCATTATATCTATAATTATATATCTGTATTTTACAAAAATGCCACAGAAAATATATTAAAGTGTGTATTCAAACACTTTTTACTACATTTGGAAAACTGAGGGGCTTGGGCCTTTTTATTTTCTCTACAACTTCAGCAAAACCAAAGCAAGCGACTCTAAGGTAAGCTCTGAAATTCAAAGACAAGAAGCCTCAATGATCCAAGCAGTCCACAGTTCTTAACTGATTCAGTGTAACCATCTGCTGTTGAACCTCCCTGTAACTTGTGTGCAAAGCCCCTGACAGATGTTGAGTGCAGGGAGATGCTGAGGCTGATAGCAGAGCTCTGAGGTTTCTATTCGGGAAGAAAGGACTGAGCAACTCCCTGGGTTCATTAGCCGGTGATGGGGCCTTGCTGGTTCCCCATCACCCTGCTCATCCCAGATGCCAAGACCAGTTCAACTGCTCCGTATCAGCCAGATCTGGGAAGCGAGCGCTTCTGTGTGACCAGATGCTTCATCAGGAGCTCAGTACCTTGTGCATTTTCTCCCTGTGCTCTTACTTTGGTCATTCCCTGTCTCTTCTGTTTGTTGTAAATGCAAACATCCATCCATTCCTAAGGCACAGTTTACAACCTATAATCAGCTGTTATTTAGCAATCAGCAACATTTCACCCCCCCTCAGAAATACTGTTGTGCGCCGTGGCCTTATTTCCCATTGTACTGCAATAAATGATTCCATGTGACGTAGGGCACAGGGCCTGAAAATCTGATTACTGTAGAGACTGGGGTTTCATAGTCACTTAACACCAGCATTGTTGCAAATAGCCAGAATGGGGCAAGAGAAGTAGGCATGAAATGCTTGATCATAAATATCAGGTCTCGAGAGAGAAAGAAAACTTCTGGTTTTAATAGAAGAAGAGCCTTTTTTTTTTTTTCCAAATAGCACAATCAGACTCCAAGAGGGCTCATTTCTGCTTCCACAGAGAACAACAGGAGAAACTTTAAAATCTGGTACCAAATCTGAAACATGAGCAGTTCAACAGAAGGAACTTCAGTCACAAGCAGAAGTAGCTCATGTGTTCTGTGAGTATTTTTTTCCTGTGAAGACTATACATTTAATTAGTATGTACAGATCTGTGTTTTAAAAGTCTGAAGAGTAGCTACTTTTAGAGGTTTACATACCAACTTCACATACAAAATCACTATTTTTATTAATGTTTACAAATGTGTGAAGGGTGAGAGTCAGGAGGACGGATCCAGGCTCTTCTCAGTGATGGCCAGTGATAGGACAAGGGGCAGTGGGCGCAAGCGGGAGCATAGGAAGTTCCATGTGGATAAAAGGAGGAGCTTTTTCACTGTGATGGTGACACAGCAGTGGTGGGACAGGCTGCCCCGAGAGGCTGTGGAGTCTCCTTCTCTGGAGACATTAAAAATCCACCTGGATGGGTTCCTGTGTGATTTAGTCTAGGTGATCCTGCTCTGGCAGGGGGGTTGGACTAGATGATCTTTCGAGGTCCCTTCCAGCTCTTGGTGTTCTGTCATTCTGTGTGCTTTTGTTGTCGTCTTCTGAATACACTGACAAACTCATAGCATTATCACTTAAGTTTACTTTGAAGTCCAATTTTTAATATCAATCACTGCAATTTATCTTGATATGATAATCAGTCTTTGTGGGCTACCTTTTCATTTCAGCTGACAAAATACTGACTTGTCAGTTGAGCTTGTCATTAATGTGATCTTCAGATTCAATATTTTGCCTTGTATTGAACACAGTTTTTGATACATCAATTTAATATATGTAAAACTACAGGAAAATTCATATTCTGCCTTCCTATCCAATGTATTCCTCAGTTGCCTAGTTACTGACACGCCGAGACGACACACACTTTTAAGAGGTGATGGCTTGCTTCATTAGGAAATAACATTTCTAGAGAATTCAACTTGCTTTAAATGTTTTTTGTCAGTGCTGCTATGTTCCTGCTCTGAAAAGGCATTTGTAACCCAGAAGAGGAGAAGACCTATGTGGTCAATGCATGCTTTTCCAAAGCAGTGTTGAATTGGCCATCTCAGATAGTTTGGTACCAAGAGCCCAGACAGAATGATTCCAGCAAATGAGAATCTGAATCTTCTGGATGTATGTGGAGAAAGATACAGGCCTGAACTAGGGATAGTTTTATCTATAGTTTATATTAAAAGTGAATCCTATTCATCTGAAAAGGGTAAAACTAAAGCTTTGTACAGGAATTTTCTAGGTCTTTCTGACAACCAGCTGCAGATTGTCTGAAAGCCTGTCCCTTCTTGAAATGCCATTACAGTTCCAGTTGCTCCCCTCCTTTAGGCTCTCTGCATTCAAAACCACTGTACAGGTTTTCAAGGGAAGAGGTCAGCACTTGTTCCACTGTTAGTTATTATCCTAAACGGCACTTCTACAGCAAAGACTCATTACCCACTGAAGTAAGTAATCCTACTAAATGTCAACCATGATGTTTTTCTCAATTTTAGAATTGGAAATCTGTAAATGAAATGTTTTTAGGAAACAGCAGTGATCAGAAGATTAGTACTGCTATCAGGAAAATACAAGAACTGTGGGCAAATAGGAATGGTTTTCTGACACTCATTTGCATCTCACATCTTGCACTCCACCAGAACGAACATTAAACCTCTAGGAGCTGGATACATTTCCAAATTTTTCCTTTCTAAACATTGGAGGTAACACCCAGGTTTCAAGACAAGCGCTTGGGCTCTGGTTCTGTGTCAGGGAATGGCAGGGGAAGTGGAGATGGGCACAAATGGACCCTGCAGTCTCACCATGCACTTTTGAAACGTCACGGGTGCTGTGGCAGCACCCTCAAGGTACAGTTCTATCCAAATATATCTCAGTACACCTCTCATAGGAGCCTGCAGTCAAAAATGAGAACTGACATCAAAGGCTAGTTTAAAAAAAAAGTTAGAGCACGATGTGAAAATACTTGTGTTACCCAGAAGCTGGGCTACTGCTTTGAACATTAAGTGTAGCCCCAGCTACAGACTTGTCCTATGTCAGCTCTGCTGCCACCTTGACTGTGCTGTGTCCCTATGTTCGCTTGCACACCACGGGGTTTTGTTTGGATGCTGTAATACAAAGCCAAGAGTAATTTTAGAGCACACTGAGGAAACCTGGACTCCACTCTGGCCAGTGGTAACGTTGCCACCGACTAGATCTTTATGGATACCGCATTTCCAGACCCTAAGCACTCTTTCTGTTGCCAAGTGCTTTATCCACACACCAGCGGTAGTCATACTGTTTTCAGGGATGTCCTTCTGGCCCTCTGTGATGCTTTTCAGGTGGATAACCAGCTCATGCATTTCACATGCTCATAGTTTGTTTTTAAGTTTGCGCTTCTGCAGTTTTTGAGCCACAGTCTGTGTCAGACTGGAAGACAAGGCTGGAACTCCGTCCTCCCTCCCCCAGAAGCCTTGCTGATGGATGGTGTATTCCCTTCCACTGCAGATGATTTACTATATATTTCCCACAATGTTTTTGTTATATTTTACAGAGAAAAGTAATAAAAATAAAGGCTGTATCACAATCAAAGCAGTGTTTCCATTCCTCAGGCAATATTTTTCACTAACCCAAAGGAAAGCACCTCCCCACCCTTTCCTGCTTACTATACTGGCTATATGGTTCTCAGTAAGAAGAAAACCAGATGCCATATTTAAATACAAGATGGCAGAAACCATAAAAACAGAAAAAATGGGTCCCAATCAAGGGAAATGTTCTTTGAATTCCTTGAAGTAGAACAGTCTTTGTATTCCTTGAAGTACAACATGGACACTAATGTTTCCAGAGACACCTGCAAAGGACCTTTTGATACATCAGCAAGTAGGCCACCATTTGTGTATTAGTTTACACCATGTGTGCTACAGATTACCTGCCCCCTGCTCAGACAGGGCATTCCCAGTGCCAAACAAAGCCGTGCAAGCAAATGCTATTTATGTGGTTCTGGTAATGTATGCACAAGTGTAGTTTCAGAAGTGTTAAACAGACCCCAAAGCTCTGTTAAGGGACCAGTTCTCAGGGGGAACTAGCTATGTGCTAATTAAATAGCATCTTATGACGAATAGTAAAGTAATTAATCTAAGCAGACCTTTATTTCACTTTGCCATAACTAAAAAAGGATATATTAATTTCCTGAGCATTTTGAGAGGGGAAGGGGATGAACGCCTGGGGGATGTAGTATTGAATGCTTTGGCCCCACGGGGTTGGATTTTTGTGGAAAGAGGGTAGACTTGCAAAACAAATTTAAATCAAGAGAAAGGAAATGGAGGCTCATCTGTGAGCAGGGAACCTTGGAGAAGGACCTGGGGGTCCTGGTTGATGACAGGTTGGCTATGAGTCAACAGTGTGCCCTGGTGGCTAAGAGAGCCAATGGGATCCTGGGGGGCATCAGGAGGAGTGTGGCCAGCAGGTCTAAGGAGGTGATCCTCCCCCTCTACTCTGCCCTGGTCAGGCCCCACCTGGAGTATTGTGTACAGTTCTGGGCTCCCTGGTGTAAAAAGGACAGGAATCTCCTTGAGAGAGTGCAGAGAAGGGCTACAAAGATTATTAAGGGCCTGGAACATCTATCCTATGAGGAGAGGCTAAGAGAGCTGGGGCTGTTCAGACTAGACAAAAGAAAACTGAGGGGGGACCTAATAAATGTTTATAAATATCTTAAAGTGTGGGATGCAGGGGGAATTGGCCTGCCCCTTTTCTTTGGTCAGTGGAGACAGGACAAGGGGCAATGGCTGCAAATTGGAGCACAGGAAGTTCCGCACCAACATGCGGAGGAACTTTTTCCCAGTGAGGGTGCCAGAGCCCTGGGACAGGCTGCCCAGGGAGGTGGTGGAGTCTCCTTCTCTGGAGATATTCAAGACTCATCTGGACGCCTATCTGTGCAGTATGAGCTAGGGAGCTGCTTTGGCAGGGGGATTCTGTGAAAATATACCATCGCAAATGCCTCAAACTGGTCTGTCTGGTGTCACGTCCTTGCATTCATTCATTCAGCGGGGGACAGAACTGTTACGTTACGGAGTGAAGTGATCCACGATACCTTTAACTTATGAAGCGCTGGGTAGAATGAAGGCCTTTGTTTGATAAATTAAAGGCTCAACTACTTAAAATAATCTAAGGTTGAATGTCTGCCATTTTAAGTCTTTAACAGTCTTTTTTTTTTTTTTGAGGAAAAAAACCCCAACTATTAGCAAAGATGAGATGATGTTAAAAAATTTCCATCCAGATGTGTCTCCAAACTTTCCCAGAGATGAAGGATATCTAAATGTAGTTTGGATTCAACCCATTATATAGATAAGTTTGTTTTATAGCTGATCTCAGCTGTGAAGTTTGGATTCAGATCTGTAAGTCCCCTAAACTTTGAAGACTGTAGTCATATCTGTGGTTTTGGATTTGAATCTCCAGTTGCTTGTTGCATCAGTGTCATTCACATCTGCTACACCGACAGCTCTGCGCAAAACTCTTGATACCAGCGTCAGACTCTGCAGAGCTGAACCTCAGAAAGGCCACGTCTCAAGGCCGCTGTTACATATGAGCAGCGACAGCAGCATATTGCAGGTCTGTAGGTTAACAACTCTCTACATGCCATCTAACGGCCATCAGTGACCCACCACAGAGCACTGGCTGGTGGGTCACAGGTTGTTGGCTCCCGCCCTGCAAAGTATGCTTTACATACTTCCTTCATATTATGTTTCTGTGTAAGCGAACGCTGTAACTTCCCACAGGGATATTACATGATCCTGTGTGGAAGGAGAGAGGGGGGGCGTAATTGCAGATGGGATGAAAGCTGGTCCTTGAGTCACTCTCTGAGGGCTTATCTAATACGGAGTGGTTGCTGAGAAATAAACTTGGAGGTGAATTTACAACACCTCAGCTCCACAGGTGGGCACTCTTAACATGCAGTAAGAGGAAGGTGGAACATAAAGAGAGAAAATACTCCACACAAGAGATGTTCCTGTGAGGATACAGCACTGTGAGTCTCATGTCCTGCAGTTTCCCCCTTGTTTCCTCTATAGACAGACCTTGAGACTTCAGCCACCCTGTAAAAATAACAGCCCACAAATGTCCATCTGGGAGGGTGTCACTGTTTGTCACCATGGTATAGACAGCCTCACCAACTGCAGTGACAGAGCCACCCATGGTAAATGCTGGACAACTCTTCTGACCTGTTAATAGCTGGCAGACTATTTGATGACAGTTGCAAGAATCTGATGCACAGCAGTATCCTTTACAGCAGTTTAATCTTTGTCATCAAATCCCCCAGCAGCCATGATTAATAGCAGCACTTGAGCTTGTTTTGAAAGTTGTATATTTGGCAGCTATGAACTTTGATCTATGGTTTCGCTTTAAAGAATCATTATGACACAAACTTTTCCTGTAATCCTTCCATCTAATTAAACCACACACAAATACTATGTGGGGAAATATGATGCTATTGATATAAGCTGTGTGTTTATTGCAATATTTTAGGCACTTTATTAAAGTGAATAGTTCTTCCCAGCAAGATAATAGATAAGGTCCCCAAAACCAGTAACATCATCCAGAAGGAATATATAAGAGAATTTCCCAAGACCAGATTCGATTAGAAACTTTCGTTGTTGATTAATATTGTGCCCTTGAACCCGTTAGGGGCTCAGATGTTTTAACCTGAGCTAAAATTACTAGCATTTAATGAATTCAGCCTACTAATGTGTACTTTTCCATGAAAAGTTTGCCTTTGTTCCAGAAAGTCAAAAGACTTCAAAGTCTAACGTGATAGTATCTGTCTCCCTGTAGTAGGTTGCTCAGTATTTGGGTATAATTTAATGGGGAAGTTTCCAAAGATCCAAGTAAATTTATTTTCATATAATATTTTAATCCATGAAATATCCAGTTTGTAGCTGAGTCAATTCTAAACCAGGCATTTCTTGCTGGTCTCTATTCTGCTGCACACTGTGTAGTGAAATTCCTGTCAAGTAGATAAATCTCATGTTTTCAAGCCTAGAATATGAACTGTGGACCAGAGTCTGAGCAGTGGTTTTTTTTTCTAGGGCCAAGGTGCAGAGCTGCATGGTCTAGACTGAGTTGACTTGCATGTGCATTGCATCTTCAGGACCCTGGCATTCATGCAGAAGAGGGTTCCTTCCTCTAGAGCAGACTACCCAGGTGGTGAGCAGCAGGTTTATGAAACTACCTGAAATCTCTGGAGTTTCTCCTCCATGTGTGATCTAGGTGCCACAAAAAACCCAGAGATTACAAAGGTATAAACCATCATTTTGAGGTTCCTGCTGCTTCCAGTTCCACCAGCATTACTATTTGCTGATCACCATCTTCTTGATACTTTCTGGGTAGACTTTCAGCCAGCTGGCTTTTGCCTAAAACTCCTGTCGGTACTGGTTATGCACAGTGACCATGGCTTCTGAGTCAGTTGGAAAGCAGACAAAGTACCAAGCATAATAATTTTCCCAAATTGTCTCACAAATTTCCAAAGACTTAATATAAATGTAGAACAGCTGAAGCAACACGAGTGATCCCTTAGGGAATTCACAGCTGAGCGCCCTCAAGCAGAGGGAATAGCTGCCCATCACCACTCTCTGGACTTGATCAGAAAGGAGTGAAAAAGAACTGCTCTAGAGCAATTCCATCCCTTCGTGCCAGGTTCTTCAGCCTTGGTATTAATCCCCTGTGATGAGCTGCGTCCAAGGCTACCACAAGACCGAGCAGAATTAGCAGAGACATGTGTTGGTTGTCATGAGGGAGGCTGGATCCGTGGTCAGAAATGGCCTTGACCTAACCTGCTCCTGACACAAGTTACTTGAGCTGTCATCCTCTCTTTAGTGGCTCTTCTCTGAAAAGCACAACTTGCTCAGGTATCCTGGGATCCCTCCTACATCTCCACAGCCAGGGCTTTGAGTGACAGCCGTAGCTGAGCAGTGTGGAGGTGTCACGTTATTCTCACCCAGCCACAGAGTCTTGTGGGTGGATGTATGTATTTCATATACAACTGGAATAAAGTTTTGTATAAAGAGCTTATAAAACTTCATAAGGACTTTTTACTAGATCAAGGGCCGCCTCTTGTTCTTATTGAACTCAATGGGAATTTTGCTACTGACTTCAAAGGAAGTTGAAAGGAGCCATGAGGGGTTGTTTTCCACTGCTACATGTGTGCTTCTGCACACCAAATTTGCATCTGGAAGTACTGTGTTTTAGCTGGGTTTGGTTGCTGTAGTTGTTCGGGTTTTTGCTACTTGGGAGTTTGTATAAGCACAAGATCTGCTACATGTGGATTGTTTACACGCATGAGCAAACTGCTTATTTCTGTTGTGCAGAACTAGCCGTACACTACACACTGCATGCATGCACTGAAAAAGGGTGCTCTCAACTACCTCATCCAAGTGACATCATTCTCCTGGAAGATAAAATCTCTCCTAAGCCAGTAATGACTGGTGAAACAGGTTCTGCACTTATCACTGTCAGCTGCATCAAAATAAATCAAAGATAAATGAATCCATTACAGGTCTTTTCCCAGGCAGAAAAATGGAAACCTTCAGCTTCTATTCTATAAGCAGGTGTATGGCAACCTTAAGACCAGACTCAAGAATCCAAACAGTTATCAAAAGGGTTTGGAACTTGCTTTAACTTAAACCACTTCTTAGTGCATGCTTTTCCTTTCCTTCTCTGCAGCAGTTTGAAGAGGGTGAGATTTATCAAACACATACAAATACACTGCATTAGGCAAGAGCACTTCTTGCAGAGGAGTATGAGCTGAAACTTCGATGGCTCAGAAACAGGAGTGAAGTTGTTAGAACCAGAACACAATTTAAAAAGTGACCCTGCAAATACCTGGCAGTTCTGTGCAAACCTTGTGTGCATTAGAGGCTCCTGGGGGCCTAAGCAAAATCAGACTGAACTAATTTCTATGTTAGTGATAACATCATCTCTCTGCTTAACAATTGATTGAGACCTTGCTGCTGATAACTTTCTTTAAGGGATGATTTCATAAGTTGTAGATCTTCATGTCAGGAAACACTGCTGCATTATGTGAGTCAATAATTACCATCCCATTCCTCATAGTTACACATTCTCAATGAGTCTAAATAATGCCACCATTTCATAGATTTTTATATATTTCATATATTAGAAAGCATTATCATAGCTGTCCTCAGTGATTCTGTAGCCAAGCCATATGTCTTTGATTCTTTCAACCTTCCCTTGTCAGAAGATGCCAGGGAGATGAGAAAAACAAATGTTGAGAGAGCATCTGCATCTCTGAGTAAGGATATAACAGAAACCAGAGTGGTCAGGGCCTCTTATACTCTCAAAAGAAAACTGCTCTGCTTGCTCCCCCCCAGTTCTTTTTCTGGATTACTCAAACCATGGGCATGCAGTAAGAAGTTTGCTGAAGCTTCACAGAAGATGACTCCTGCTAAATTGGGGAGAGTTCAGAGACCAATATGATGCGTGTAGGAGGAAACTGACTGTGTGGAGATGGAGAGTAGCAAGTAGGAAGGCTTGGTGAAAACCTACACAAACAAGGTAAAAGTTTGGGTAGTCCCATAAAGCGCTGGCACCTGGTTGCTGATGAGAACAAATCCAGTTTTCTGAGCCGACTGATGTTTCTTTCCTCTTCATGAAAAAGACGTGCTTAAGATCTCACACTCTGAAACTAACCCAGTCAACTTTTCAGAATAGGTTTAATATATTTTGTTGTATTTGAGGTCAAAGGGCTTTGCGGCAGCTGCAGCGCAGCCAAATAATCTGGACCTGTTGCAGGAGTTACTAGTCAGAGCTCTGATTTGTGTCAGGTGTAGGTTCAAACCAGATGTGACAGGGATACTTTCTGGTGTTGAAAGCTAGGGAAGGTGTCCCACACTTCCTGGGAGCTTAGCCTTGGGCAATATGTACTGAAGAAAACAGATTTAAAAGGTAGACAATAAAAAAGTGACATTGGAAACTGAGTTATAATTCATCTAATAAACAGAAACATCCTATACCATGGTTGTGGTTGGGCCTAGTGTTGATTTTTTTATGCTTTCTGTAAGGCTTGCTTTATGTTCAGGATTAGCTTTTCAACATCCAGGAGTGATAAGGGCTTTTGAAGGGATATAGGTAGCTGCCGTAAGATAAAGGCACAGAGCAGCTACTGTGTTTCTCTTCATTAAAACAAGCCTGAGCAAGACAGCATCCTGGAGTCAGGCACTGACACAGAAGCCCAATTTGGAGACTCACATCTTCTAAAAGATGGAGTTTGGACTAAGAAGCCTTTGTGGTTGAGAGAGAATGAGAAGACTGAAGGGATATCTGCACAAATTGATACCCATAAATTGAAGCTCATGGTATCACACCTGGGCTACGCTTGCCTGTCAACTCCGACAGCCCTCAGCGCAGGGTGAGCAGGTAAGGACATAGCACAGATCCTCGTCACACATTTTGACCTGACAGGCAGATGTTTCAACCAGTGTGTTTCACACCATTTTGTCATAGGGATTTATAGCCGTAGGTCCTGATGGGAGCTCTTAGATCCTCACTTTGCATTGACAGCAGTGTTTCAGTGTAAAGTAATCAGTGATTTGAGAATACTCTGCGACAATTAACAGGAATTTTCTCACATTGATATGTTAGACTTTTTTAAAAGCTGTTCATGCCACTTGCTGTTCACTGAGAGTCCAGCACTGCACCCTGTTTCCCTGAATGTCAACAAAAAGGAAGCATGTGAAATACCTGTACGTTACTGCCTGCTCCTTAGAAACACACTCTGCATATGTAAAAGCGTGGCACATCTCTCTTCAGTAAGCAAAACGACAACACATGTATTTAAATATCAGAGCCTGAATGGAGTCTGCTTCTTTTCCCACACCTCTGTAAAATCAAAGTTTGAAACCCTGTAGGAGCTCTTTTAAAATATCCTGGCTTCCTTGCTGCAGACCATATGTTGTTTCAAAAACCAGGACTGCAAACTCGAATAATTGCATGACTTGCATTCTATCACTGTAGACTGTGCTCCACTGGCTTCAACTGGCACGGTTTGGTAGCTGTTACAGATGCCACAAGTCATTGCTTTGAAGTCTGCACATTAAAAAAAAAAAAAAAGAAAAAGAAGGGAGGGGGGAAGGAGGGAAAAAATGCTTTCAAAAGATTTGCCTGACTTTCTGTTATGAATAAGTCGACATTTTGCAACATCTGTCATAGTCCCTGCCACTTCAGCTTCCTTCCTCTGCTCAGGCTTATGTGTTTTATGTTAATAATGGAGCAGCTGCGGATTCGCGCTCTGAGTGAGGTGCAGCAGAATGGTAACAGCAGGTAACTGCTTTGTCAGAGGACTGGGCCGTGCGGGGTTGCCTTGCTCCTGCTGATATGGGGTAGGGAGCAGAGAGAACATTTATATTGCAGTAATATCTATCTGGGACTAAACTGTCATTACAGCAGTCTGCAATAGCCTGTCCTTGTGGAAGAGGCTCAGATCATTCCCAAAGAACCTTCAGGTACCCTGAAGCACCTCCCAGCACTGCTCAGGCATTTGCCCAGAGATGTTGTGAAGTCTCCTTCTCTGGAGACATTCAAACCCCCGCTGGACATGTTCCTGTGTGATTTAGTCTAGGTGATCCTGCTCTGGCAGGGGAGTTGGACTAGATGATCTTTTGACGTCCCTTCAAACTCAGAACGTTCCGTGATTCTGTGTGATTTACCCCTTCTTCTCTACTGCTCTGAACAGGGTGTTATGGACAATTGTAGCTTGGGTGCAACTAACCTCCTTCATTCCTTGCTTTTTGGAGGCTCAGGGCAGCAAATCCATGCTTTGCTCAGCCTCTCACGGTGACTGGTTGAGTGTTACCGTAAGAGGAAATAAGCTTCCCTGTGCTGTTCCTTTGGTTATGGATTTTCATATTCCTAGATGCAATCTGTGTAACCTCATTCCGCTGTTAAATGACAGGACTCAGAGAGAAACGGGTGTCCCATGTGGACTTGCTATCAGCTTGTTTTAATTAGTTTTTGAAAGCAAATATTGCATAGGGGAGAATGTAGGGCTAGCAGTGATAAGATTAAGCTTTGACTATTAAGGTACTTGAATGCTAAGAAAAAAAAGCACCTTGGCTTTGGCAACTTCAGCTGGCTCCCCAGAGAATTTCACAGAATCACAGAATTGTAAGAGTTGGAAGGGACCTCGAGAGATCATCGGGTCCAACCCCCCTGCCAAAGCAGGCTCCCTAGCTCATACTGCACAGATAGGTGTCCAGATGAGTCTTGAATATCTCCAGAGAAGGAGACTCCACCACCTCCCTGGGCAGCCTGTCCCAGGGCTCTGGCACCCTCACTGTGAAAATGTTCCTCTGCATGTTGGTGCGGAACTTCCTGTGCTCCAGTTTGCAGCCATTGCCCCTTGTCCTGTCTCCACAGACCAAAGAAAAGGGGCTGGCCATTTCCCCCTGCACCCCATACTTAAGATATTTATAAACATTGATTAGGTCCCCCCTCAGTTTTCTTTTCTCCAGGCTGAACAGCCCCAGGTCTCTCAGCCTTTCCTTATAGGATAGATGTTCCAGGCCCTTAATCATCTTTGTAGCCCTTCTCTGGACTCTCTCAAGGAGATCTCTGTCTTTTTTATACCCGGGAGCCCAGAGAATTTGCAGTGCGATAAAATTTTGCGTGCAGTACAATTTCTCCATTAAAAGAGTGACACCAACCCCTCCTAGGCTTGTCGCTAACAGAGTTCCTTGCATAGTGATCATGCTCGGGGAGGTACCCTGGCTGTCTGCAGGGCTCTGGCTGGTGCTTTCATTCAGCCTCCACGTGGGACAAATCCACCCGGGTTGTTTTCAGGTTTGAATTTGGGGGCTGGCATTCATCACCTTGGAGGCTGCTTCCCCTGATTCAGTGGTGTGTTCGATCACAAGCATCTGTAATCCCTGTAATCCATTTCACCCGGCTCGGCTTTTGCATGGAGGATGGGAAGAGAACTGGTCTGACTCCATAAAAGCACCTAACACTGCCTGTGACCCTGCTTAAAAGCCAGAAGAAGGTGTCCTTGAAGCTATTAAGAGGAACTATGTGACAGCTCTTTACACTATTATTTTAAGTATTGGCTTCAGCTTCCTTACTCATTTCCAGTATATTTTTGTTTTGTTTTGTTTATATTTGGTAATAATATCCTGAGCACGGCACTCATCTGGTTTAGCTGAGGTGGTGCTACTGAGGTGGGGTTTCCCCCCTCCCCACCATACTGTTGGTCTGTTTTATAGAACATGGGAAAAGGGTCAGGGCAAACATAATTAAAATGCCAGCACATGAGCAGATTTTGTCCACATGTTCTTAAGATCTTGTTGTTCTCAGGCTTGCTCTTTCTATGCACCAGGTGTTAAGACCAAGTTATGTTAAAGGGGTTTCATATTAAAAAAGAGTATATTTGATGTGGTACATTATTAGCTGGCAGTGGTGCCGTCTTATCCTAGTGAGGTAAAATGCAAAAATTTTTGCCTAGTGCTGCACTTTGCAATCTTTTTGCAATGTGAAGCATCTAGGTCTTGGGAAAGTGAACACATTTCAGCAGATACTGCTTTGTCTCTCCCCTGTCTGCTGTGATTTGGGAGGGTTTCTAAATCTTTGCGACTTGAAATCCCTTTGAGCTGAAACTTGCCCAAAAAACTGTCAGCCTTGTTGCTTTTTTCCTTTAACATGCTGTTCATTACTTCCATATACCTTCTCCCACAAATAAAAAGTGGCAAAAAAAGAACCAAACCCTACTAAAAGACAGATTTCTCCCTACTAAAAGACAGATTTCTAACTGGTGGTGATTTACAGTCTTTGCAAACAATTAGGCTTCAGTGAACACAGAGGTTTTTTTGTTTTGATGATTAACATTGCTAAAGAAAAAATATTTTGAAGCCCTGAGATATTGATGCTTGAAAAAAATTAATTAGAACCATGCTGTGTTCAGATTTAAAATTCAAAACCATTTATCCAGGATCCCACGTTTAACCAAGAATCAGTAAAAGGGGCAAGCGTGAATGGAAAAGTAGTTAGAGGTGGAAGGGGATATTTTTCTCATGCAGAATTCTTGAGCAGAAACCACCTTTGCTCCCACTCCTGCCCTTTTTCGTTAACAAGGTGCCTAAACTGGAGATCAAAGTGACATGCAAAGCGATTCTCTGAACAAGCCAAGGTAAGGCTCAGCTGCACCACTGCCATTACCTTGCCTGCACCTTCTAGGATACCTCCAGGGGCATAATTCAGGTGGGAAAGGCAGGAACGAGGATAGAATAATGTAGGAAGAGAGTGAAATGTGAAAATATCATGCATGCATGATACATCATGCCTGGGCCATATCAGAGAAGGCAGCCTGAGAACCCCAAACGGAGCAGCCACCATTTGTCAAAGACCGAATTCTGTGCACACATGCAGGCCTCATATATATTCTTCATAGGTATCTACAACACATGAACCCCTGTATAGCTAGTACTTTTTATAGCTCATGGCAGAAAATGGGAACTTGTAGGTATCCATTCCTTTTTTCCCCAAAGAAGGCATGTAAATCGGGTCAGATAAATTACTTTCTACAAGCACCGCCAACTATCCCAAAGCTCCAAAGTGCACCTAGGGACCCCAGCTCAGATGTAGCAAAATGTCTGTAATTAGGTGGGATGAATCTTATCTAAAATCACCGTGCTAATCATTCTGGCTTCCCCTGGATCTCCTTGCATATGCACAGGCATCATGTTCGACACATGGCAGCCCTTGTGCACAGCAACTGCTTGTCATTTGTCCAAGATTTGCTCCTTCCAGCACTGTGGCTTCTTTGCAAAAGGAAGTGCTTTTCTATCAGCGCTTTGCAAGGTGCTATCCCTTAGACAGACAGACCTTCTTCATACCTGTGCCCACAGCAAGTCCCTCTGCACTTGACTGTACTGAAGATGAGCCCTTTCTGTGTCTGCTCCTGAACATTTTTCTCTGGGTCCTGGAGGTGCACGTCTGTCTGTTCAGAAGTGCAAAATCTTAGTGTTCTGAACATAAGATGAGGGCTAATTCTTCAGGCATGTAACTGGAAAACAGTACTAGCAACAAAACTGAGCTGTCTCTGTTCTTAAAACAGGCCTTGACTACTGCTGGTACTCCATGCCTTTTCATGGACCTGAGAGCAGAGAAGGTCCGTAATTTCAGCAAAGCTAAAATCCTTTTCCTTTGTTGAAGACCTCAGAGAGCCCTAGTAGAACTAAGAATTAGGTGTGGGATGGTCTCTCACTTTCTTGCTTGCTTCTTTTTTTTTTTTTAACAAAAAGTTGAGCTATGGTGCCTGCACACAAAGAACACAAAGTTCTGTATCAGTATCATCATAGCTAACATGAAAGGGAAAGTTGTCATTTCACCTGGTGTAAGTCATTAGTAGTAAAACAGACCTGTATATTTACTTATCTATGCTGAAATAAGCACATTGCAGCAGTTGTGACTGCTAAAGTTACAACTGAAGTGAAACTTCCCATTACAGTTCCCACTTTTATATCTAATTATAATGTTCTTAATCTCATACAAACTTTGCTTGGCTGAAACATTGTGTTTGCACTCACTTGAGAAAAGCATTCATGGTTTTATCAGTCATGAGTAATGTAGTAATTTCTATTTCATACCAATATCCACAAAATCCTGCCTTCATATTATATTATGTTTATATATATAATGTCTTATTATTTTATGAGTACATATACATATTTACACATACATACACAAACACATAAGCTGATAAGGAAAAGTATTTCGGCATAAGGCTTTCAAAGAATTATGAAGTTAGAACAGAGTGAAAGGTTCACAATGAAACCTAAAACTTTACTGGCTATAAGATTTCATTACTAACACAAAACTCAGTCCAATACTTTGCTTGGGCCAGGGTCAATTTATTTTTAGCAGGAGGATTGATCTTGTATTTAAAACGCAAGTGAGGTCTGATTTTCAACACAATCACTTCACTGACTAGCTCCTCAAAACCCCCCCCAAAAAACAACAAAGAAGGTCTTTTTATTGTCAAGAATGTAACCTTGCTAAATTCAGAGCATCAACTTTGGATTTGCCTTAATCTGCTGTGTATATGGGAAGGATCTTGTATGTTTGCCTCTTTGTGTTGTTTCTTCCACTGCACAGTATCATTACTTTATTCTTCCAATAACATTGCAGGGGAGAGGTGGGTGTGAAATAGCTCATCCATGCAGCAGCCGGGAGTATTTCTTTGGATACAGATGTTGGTGTGCTTAGATTCTGTGGCCTCCCTCCCTCCCTTGCCATGTGAGGCAATGAGGTGGTTTTCAGAGAAGGGGTGTTGATGCACACACAGTTGCACCAGGTTCCTGAATAATCATCTTGGAACCAACTCGGCAGTTGCAAGAGTCATCTCCTCAGGCAGGAGGCAGGAACGCTTCCTGTTTTAGTCAGCAGCAGAGCACAAGGTGTGAAGGAAGGCGAAAAAGTTCTTGCAGAAGTAGTCACAGCACACAGTTAACACAAGCAAATCTCACAACCAATGTACATTTACACAATCATTTGCTGAAGGGATCCAACTCCAAACAACTAATTTCTAAAATTTATTTTGTATGTGGGGTGCAATTTCTAG
Source organism: Laterallus jamaicensis coturniculus (assembly GCA_022605575.1). Classification (NCBI taxonomy): domain Eukaryota; kingdom Metazoa; phylum Chordata; class Aves; order Gruiformes; family Rallidae; genus Laterallus; species Laterallus jamaicensis. The sequence continues at coordinate 76,193,776 of JAKCOX010000001.1, read as the reverse complement.
ACCTCTGGAAATATAAAGTAGATCTTAGAAGGACAGAAAACAGAAAGGGGAAAAGCAGGTGGGTTTTCCCTTGTTAATTGCTTAACATTTCATTAAAAAAATCTATTGTTATAGGAAAATATATCTTGAGCTAACAGAACTACATAAAATTTGATGACTTTGATGATAGATCTTAGATGTGAGAAAAGTTCAGAAGGAAAAATGAGTCAGTATCTCTGTCATACAATAAGGTTTCAAACCATTCATCATCAGGAATTAGGTTCTTGCATCTCTGAAGTTGTTACACAAGTCTCTGACATTTTCTTCATAAGAGTTTTGGAAAAATATATGCACACATAGAAAATTTTACACCTGCCATTGTTTCCCCCCCCCTGCATTCTGGGGAAAACAATGCTTTGTGAGCAGAGGCATTTTAAAGTCCTTTTATGGAAAGACCATTGTGCCCAGTATTGTGCTAATATTTTCTTAATCTAAGCAGATGTTTAAACAAAGTTGTAAGACTGCAGCATCCACCGCTGCTGGGAATTGCCCTATTCCAAGGCAGAATCATGGCAAGTTGCCATAAGGAATTATTCCTCTGCGAAAATGAAGCATAGGTTTGGAGGTGACAGACTACCCCTGAGGAGAAACAAGGAACCCCTGGAGAAGTTCTTTTCTTTGGCACTTGGCTTTATGTGAGCTATAAGACCCCCTGGGTCTTCTGCAATATTTCCAAGGGGTGGGAAACACAGTTAACATTTAGGAAAAGCAATTTTTGACTGCCAAAACTGCAGTGTCTGACAGTTTTGCATCCAAGCAGAACTGATGAAAATCCAAATATTTGTGGATTTTGCTTCAGATGCAAATATTTGTGTAGCTACAATCCAAAATTGAAGTCCCAATGGAATTTTGATTAAAACTCCTGATATTCATACTTCAGCGTTTCCCTCATTTCAAATAATATCAAGCTGAATATTTTTTAATAACTTTCTGAGTGGATATACATGTCAAAAATACTTTAGCCTAGGACATGTTTATAACGTGGTATGCGTATTTTCAAAGCCGACCTCAGTAAGGATTTTTATGCAGGGTGTGTTTTATGGCCAAACTAACAAGCAGAAAAGATGATTATTTGCCAGGAGGTATCATTCAAACAGCCAAACCGCACGCTTCTTGGCCTTGGGTCAATTGTGCTATCAATTGCCTTGCACAAAATCAAACTCTGGGGCAAAAAAAAGTCACAGCTTAAACCAACGGTCAAGCTCATGATACCGTTTGGATTAGCAGAAAGGATATTGCCAAGGCTAAATAAGTATGAGTGTTTTCTGTCAGCTAAGCAGACACAGCAGGGATGGCAGAGATGAGCACTGGAGAGAGAATTATGTGTGAACTGATCTCAAATAAAAAAAAAAATCTCTGTATCTTGTTTAATGTATTCAGTCATTACAGAGACAAATCTTCATATTGGTTCTCTGAGGCACACAGATCAAGAAGGTTCATCTGTTTTGCCCTTGAAAATTCAGAAAACTTTCAGCAATGCTTCCTCACCAATGCCTGAAACTCAGTTGCCCTGGGATGAGAACCAAACTCTGACACGAGTAAGTTACTGATTAAAAACTGGGAAATAAAAGGTTAGGAATGATAGGTGGAGGGAAGTCATGAGTGAAATCCTGCAGGATCTGTGTTCTGGCCTGTGCTGTTCAACATGTTCTTAAGTGATATGGAAAACAGAGTGAATAATGAGGTGATAAGGTACACTGATGATGGTAAGTTATTTAAGGTGGTAAGGACAAGGCCCTCTTCATAGTCCAAGAAGGACCCGAAAAGATTAAGTAACTGAGTAAATAATAGATATTTGATGTAGGTATATATAAAATAACGCATACAAGAAAGCACAATTCTTGCTTTACCTACTCAGATATGGGCCCCAAAGTCTGTTGCCACTGTCTTTTGTGAATGAGGTCTTGGTGTTGCAATACACACTTCCACAGAGACACCATCTCAATGTGCAGAAGCAGTGAAAAAAAATAAATCTGATGTTAGGCACTGGTAGGAAACGGAGGGCAAAAGTCCCTATGATTGTGCTACCATACAGCCTGTGGCGACCCAGTCAGTCAAGAGTGAAAAATAAGACCTTATATGAAACTAACAGGTGGCAAGTGTGAAAGAAACAAAGGAGAGATGTCCTCCATAGATCAGCAGTAAATTGTGAAGCACCTTGCACCTGGACAATTTTAACTTTTAAGTAGAACTTTTAAATAGGAAGAGCAAAAATGCTGCCTCCTCCAAAGAAAAGAAAACAAGTATTTCTGGGATAATTCTGGTACAGGTTTAGCTGAATAATGGTTCACAAACAGACGACAGTTTGCTGGTCACAAATGTTTCTTTGAGTATTCTACTTTCACAAGGAAAAAGAGAAACATCTAGTCTTTATCCTTTCCTCCATAATCACCTTTGCATTTCTCTTCTGCATCAAATCACTCCGTTAGTTTTAATCTTTCTCTTGGAAAAGCCACAGGAATACTTCTGTGGGTCTCTCAAAACATTTGATTCTTTTCCTTTGCTGTTGTAAACTAAAAGAAAATCATCTTATAGGCCAAAGTAATTTGAGACATACAGTTTAGTCACATCATAGAAAACTACATGAAGGCTTTAGTTGGGCAATATTCCTTATCCAATCTTTCTACAAGCCTCTCCCCTGTATGAAAAGAACTTGACCTGGCAATCACAGAGCACACAGGAATGACTCAGTCCTGGAGAGTGTACAACAAACAGGAATAGCAGCACTGCCATCAATCCTGACAAAAATAAGAAATTCAGAGTCGTTGAAATGACAGACATGAACACTGTTCTTTCAGAAGAGATAACAACGCTACCAACCAGAAAGAAGAGCAACTGTTGCTAAACACAAGGGGATTTTTGACAGGCTGTGATGATAAGGAGTTCTCAGCTGGCAGGCAGACAGAATGCATCCCTGCAGAACATCTTAAAGCCAGGGGATGCCTGTTAGCCAAAGTGCATGCAAATGGTGGGATGTGAAACAGGAGTGAAAGACAGAACTCATGTGGCAGAAACCGTCATCAGGAATGGAAATTTTAAAAAGTAACACAGCCTTGTGCCACTGTGAAGTCTGTGCTTGAAATTTTTCTTGCCAAAGTTGTCTGCTGCAGCAGAATGTGTTCCCAGCTTTTCTGATGTTCCATGTTTATGCTAACTGTGCTGTCAATTACAGAAAAAATGGTAAGAAAATCCCAAAGCTCCACTCTGGCAGTTCTAATTTTACTATCATCAACGGGAGACATTTGCACTTACTATTTTTTCAGCTGCAAATGCCTTTTATCGAAACTAAACATTGTAATCCTGTACCATTGTCTTTCAGTTGTTAAGTAGAGAAAAAATATGACAGGCTGCTTTTTCCTTCTGCCTTAAAATGAGAGAATAAGATCTCAATGTCTTTGAATATGGAAAGAAAAAGAGAGAGAAGGAACCAACCATCAGCAACATCTTCTCTCTCAGTTCTAACAAGTTACTTAGGATCTAGGAAACGTGTTAACTCTGAGATTCCCCTAGAGCTCTGCCTCTCTAGCTTATCAGAAAGAAATTACAGGGTCACTTGATTACAATCTACAGGGACCGTAACTTTGGTGAGAGAAAGATACAAATATACAGTATCCTTCAATGTTTGGGAACTCAAGAAAAACAATCTGAGTAACAGAAACCTAATTAACCATTCAAATAACTGATGTGATAAAGGTTTTCTTCCAGGAAATGGTTGTAGTTTTGCGTGGCTGGGTTCTGGTGGAGAAGGGGGGGCTGTAGGGGTGGCTTCTGCAAGAAGTAGCTAGAACCTCTCTGCAGGCCCCAGAGAGCAAACACCAGCCAATTCAAGGCTGGAGTCATTGTTGACCAAGGCTGACCCCATCAGCGATGGTCACAGCGCCTCTGGGAATCATATTTAGAAGAAAAAATCCAGCAAGCAGCTGCTCTTTGCCACCAGAGAAAGGAGTGAGAAGATGTAAGAAACTGTGCAGACACCAAGTCCAGTGAAGAAGAGAGGGGGGATGATACACTCCAGGGGCTGAAGAGAGAGATTCCCCTGCAGCCTCTAGAGCAGACCATGGTGAAGCAAGCTGTTTCCCTGCAGCCCATGGATGATGACAGGGAAGAGTGATCCCATCTGCAGACCATGGAAGACCCCATGCTGTAGTGGGTGGACACACCTGAAGGTTGCTGTGACCCAACGGGAAGCCCACATTGGAGCAAGCTCCTGGCAGTGAAACCTGCAGCCCATGGAGAGACTGACCCATGCCAGAGGAAGTTTTCTGGGGGACTTGTGACTCTGTGGGGGACCGAGATGGAACAGTCTGGACCTGAAGGTTGGCACCCCATGGAAGGGAGCCATGATGAGGCAGTTGGTGAAGAGCTGAAGTCCCAACAGAAAGGACTCATAGAGAAGATTGTGGAGGACTGTCTCCCATGGGTGGGTTGCCACACTGAAGCAGAGGAAGAGTGTGAAAATTGCTCCCCCCAACTAAGAGGGAAAACAACTCATGAGGAATTGACCAAAATCCCCACTCTCCATTCCCTGCCCTTCCCCGTGCCACAATGCAGGGGGAAGAAGGGAGCAAAATCATGACTAAAGTGAAGTCTGCTAAGAAGGAAGGGATGGGGGGAGGTGCTTTAAGATCTGGCCACACTTCTCATTATTCAACTCTGGTTTCACTGGGTGTGTAGTGTAATAAATTAGAGAGTTTTCTTTCCTGTATTCTGTGCTGAGTCTGTTTTGCCCATGATGCTGATTGAAGAATGATCTCTTCCTGACCTTATCTTGACTCCTAAGCCTCTCAATATATATTTTCTCCCTTGTCCAGCTGAAAAGGGGAGTGATAGAGCAACTTTGGTGGGTGTCTGGCCTCCAGCCAGGGTCAAACCACCACAAGCCAAGGCTGGGTATTTAGCTAGACCACACATTCAATTCAATGCAAACTTTTGAGGTTCAAGTAAGAGTTCAGTCAGGAAAGTCCTGTATCACTTGAGAGCATGAAAAGCAATGTGTTCTTTCTACAGGTAGAGGAAGGTAGGCCCCCTAAAGTGAATAACACAGGAGACTGAGAATTGGCACCCAGCCCGGCAGAAGTAGCGGTCAAATGGGATTTGGGGAAGGGGCTGCGCTGAGACAGCAATCTGAAGCCCTCACCTTCAGAAGGCTGTGTCTTCAAAATCTCTTAGTGGTGGCTTGAGTACTCCTCAGGCCAGGGGTCTAGTTCCAAATAAGGAGCTCCCGCTTGGTGCCAATCTTCTGTTTCAAGAACAGCTCACCCTGGCAGTACTTTATCTCCTCTTTCAGACACCAAAATGGTAACCTTCAGTACACACCCAGACACCAGCTTGATCAAATTGAAAATAAGAACTTCCTGAAATCATAAAAAACTGGAGCTCTGCTCTGCTTTCTTGTAGAAGACAGGGTCTCTGTAAGACAACAAGGGAGATGAGATGGGATTTGTAACAAGTCTGAGCCTGTTCTCCTTGAGGGGTTCTCCTTATTCTAACAATAGCATGTTGTGAAGTGCATTCTTACATCCCAGCTGGTGGTGTTTTTAGTCAATTCCTTACCTAGCAGAAAAATTACAAAGTCCTGACTGAAAGTGTTGATTTGGCCAGCCACCAGTGTCTTTCTTCTTCATCCTTCCCTCCTTCTACTCCTGCCTCCCAATAGCCTCTGATTTCCTATTTCCAATAACCTACTTTGGCTTCTGGAAGAGCTCTGTTTTGCCACGTAGCAACATCAGTGAATAATATGCGATAAGTTTGCAATGGTAATTCCAGATTCTGCACTGCAAGACCAAATGTGGAACAATGGTGACTTATGGTCTTAAACTGTGTCTGTTTGTTTTGGTGATCTATGCAAAATGAATTTGCTGAAGCACAGTCTGTTCTGTACCAGAAGAATACCTGATTAAAATAAACTGCCACAATTGGTTTTAGATAGCTCTTCTCCTTTGACTTTAAAGAAGTCTTGAAGATGGACAAATTGAGCATATATTGCAAAATTCTTGCCTTGCAAAGCAAAGGCATGAGCTCCTTGGATTCACAGACACAACTTCTTCATTTTGGCGTTTATCAGTAGTTGAATCCTCTGTAACTAAGGAATTAATTCTTCCACTTCCTATCAAAATAATAACGAAAAAATATCTGGTCAGAAGAAGGTTATGATGCAGGCTTCCTACCATCACAGCTATGTGCTAACTTCAGCAGGGCTGCTGGCTGTTGCGTTTAAGGCATGCTGACATTTGCTGATGCCTCTGTGAACAACTGGCGTGATCTGCTCTTTGGGCAGGTGAATGGCAGGCGAATGCAGGCAGTGCACTTGGCTGGAGGGCACCTGTCCTCACAATCTGAATTCCTGGCTGATATAAGAGAGCCAGTGTACTGCCATTTCTGGTCTCTTGGCTGCTGTTACCATCACCTTCTTAGTTATTTATTTTTATCTGGGACTGGGAATAAAGTGGCAAAGGAAGTTACCCAGTAGATTCACATACAGTTTGCTACCAGACTGTTTTGTGGAGTTTATCGTGCTCAGTATCACCTGTGGATAGCTCTCTTGCAACATAAGAAATGAAGGGTGGAATGAAGCAAAACCAGAGGATACTAGAAGCAATACCATGACATGGCTTTAACATTGTACTGCAGGATCCTATAGTGCTGTCCTTGGGAAAAAAGAGTAAGAAGCTACTTTAGTTGCAGTTGATGATCTTTATGGGTCCCTTCCAACTCAGGCTATTCTGTTTCTATATGACTTTTATCCAGGTTCTGATTCTCTGTGCTGTAATGTATAAGGAAAGTTCATTTACATTTCATTCACATTCAGTGTAGTCATTTGTTTTCAGCAAAGTTATTTTGCATGTAATTGCCATTCTTGGCCAGAACTTTTCATGCATGGAAATCAAAAACCAAAACCAAAGAAGAGCAGGAGTAACGGAAAAAAGATAGGAACATGTGCCCTGCCCAGCCTCACGATTTGTGTTTTCTTCAGCACGCATTAAGATGAAGAGGATACTTGAGTCACATTCCTGCAAATCTGCAAAATGCTGTTGAATTCACTCAGTGTGGGTCGAAGTTTGGCATTCTACGTGTCATGAGATGACTGAAGCCCACAAACATTGGCTTGGTTTCTGAGTGTCAGAACACGAAATAGAGAAGTGTGCCCAGTCATATTCAGAACAAGCTTCTAAGCACAAACTGAAAGTATACAAGCCGAACTCTTGCTGGGAAGGGAGTCACGATTTCCTCCTTAATGTTCTGGTGCAAGCCCTAAAATGGCTGAAGTCTCTGGGAGTAGGAAGCTTGCTATTGACATCTATTGATGAAGAGGGAGAAAAGCAGCTCAGACTGGCCTGAGCACACCATGTATCAGAGGATGGATGGAGTTGGGGGCCCTTTGTGAGCTGGTGAACAAAGGGGAGTGACTAAACCAGCCCAACTTATTTTCATCTTTTTTGTGGCCACATTTGCTGGAAGTGCTTCTGGGTAGGGATCTATTCTGAGAATTGGTTTGACTTCATAAGAATTAAATTCAAAGGTCAGACCATAAAAAATCTACTACTTACAGCCTAGCTATGTGGATATAATGTTTTGTCCTGTACACCATTCAGTTTTTATTCTCTTTGTATCATCATCTTTTATCCTAAAAGGTTATTAAATAGAGTAGCACTATGTTTTTTTCTACCAGAAATTAAAATCTTTGAATAACCAGCACTTCTACTGCACTTACAGTGTTGTTATATCACGGCTGTGTATATACATAAATCCCAGCTTTCATTGTGTGTACACACTGCTTGACTGGGAGATCATTTTCACATGTAGCTATTTGCTATAGTTCCCTCATTACTGTCTAAGTGTGGTTTTAGTTCATTTGCCAATTTTTCAGCTTTTCAAGAAGAAATACAGGCAGGAATTGCCATCAGGTTCCCATTTCTAGTGATTCAGTTAGCCCTGTGTCATAAAACCGTTTGATACACATAAATATGCTTTCACATGCATGTGAATAATTGTTTTCAAAGTACAGCATAGTCCCACAGACAAGGAAAGCTGCCTGAACATGCTTCCAAACACGGACTGAACACAGTCCTGCTGGGTTTGACTGCAGCTCTTCACAAGATAATGTATCCGCTTACGCCAAGTCTGAATTTACCCCTATGCTTTCTTGAAAAGAACAGACAAATACCAACGGCGACAGCAAAACCAAACCGAATGTATTAATCAGCTATTTAAATATTTAAACCATTAAGCAATATGTGCTTTCTTGTGCATCAGCAGGGAGCTAAGCTTTCCCCAGCAACAGTCAGTGATGATGGCAGTGCATAGGTATCCTGACTGGTCCAGCACCTTTAAGGAGGGTCATGTATCTTTCCCAATATGTACGAGTTCGTAGTAGGCTTGGAAAATTTGGGAGGCAGGAAGCAAGCTTCTTTGATCATGTGATCTGATCTAGTTAAAGGTGTCCCTGCTTACTGCAGGGGGTTTGGACTAGATGACCGTTAAAGGTCCTTTCCAACCTAATCCATTACATGGTTCTATGATTCTATGAAGGAAGATTTCAGTTATTGCCCTTAATCGGGCAGATTCTGAGGTAGCAGGGCAGTGTGCTGTCACCTAAAGTCAAGAAGAGTATCAGTAAAAGACTAGACAAGAGATTCAGGCGGTATTGTGTCATTAGCAAGTCCACAGAGCAACCAGAAGCCAAGGTTGTTCTGACTTGTACTTTGTTTTGATTTTTTTTCCTTTTTACCATCTAATGAAGTTTCACCAGTTTCCCAAAACTAAATAAAACGAAATAAGTACCAACAGCACAACAGAAGCACTTTCTTGAAACTCTTACAGCAGATTATGGGAAAACTGAAGTCTACACAAGTCCTAACATGGAGAAAATGGTAAGCCCCACTCATGATATTCATCCCTGTTTTTTTCCTCATGTCAGTCTTCTACCTCACACAGGTCCACGTGGTTGCTCTAGTCAGCAAAGTAAACTGCATGAAGAAATTAGGATGCCGAAAGCACAAAAGAATTGAATCACATCACCTCTTCTGTGAATCACAGGTGGCAAAGTCCAGACATTCAAATATAGAATTGTTTGGTTTTTTATAAATCACAATACAAATCTGATAAACACAATCATCAAGCAACATTTTGCCTTATTGTGAAACCTTCAGACCTCCTTGAAGCCCTGCAGAATAGTGTCTCTGCGAGGCAGACATATCACTTCAGAGGTACTCTGAAGAGGTGCTGGCTTGCAATACAGACAGAAGTTGACAAACTCCTTACATCCTCCTGATCCCCTCTGTGAACACCAGCTGGTTTATGTATAGGCAGGAGTAGACTTTTCTGTCTATATGGTGTTATAACTAGACATTGAAATAGGACAAAAGTACTCGGGCCACCTATGCTCTTGGAAAGAGCACTGAAATTCAAATGTCCTGTGTTTAATCCATTAGCAAAAGAAGATAACTGCCTTTTTATTAAAACTTGGCAATCTGTTTCCTATTAATATAAACACTGAGAAGAAGAGTATAAATTCTTAGTGAGCAGTGCTCCAAATGTACATTTGATTAAAATGATGCCTCTTCAGAGAAGTAGACTGTATTTATATATTTTGGATGGAACGCTTATATTTTTTGGCAGGCCCACAGATAGGATTTGCATGTTAATATGCTAGGACGGATACGGTCTTTTTAAGTAGCACACATCAGAACTCATATTGTTTTCCTTTGAGTCCCTACCACAACATCACTGACTGTAGGAGTTAGATGAGGCTTTTAAGAGAACCTAGGAATACCGCACTGCTGAGCTTCACAACTTCTAGAACTCATTAACCAGCAGCCTGTGCAAAACTTGGTAGCACCTGAAACATTTAACACCCATGCCCATGAGAATGGAAAAACCTAGTAAAGAGTAAGGAAACATTACTCTGGCACCTCTATCAACTAAGTCTGCAGACCATAAATTCACAATACATTTCGTTGTCATTCATGCTGCTGGCCAAGCAAAAAAACCAACCATATTCAGAGACTGACAGAATTAATCTGATGACATGTTTATGAGGCATCACTTTTAGTTTTATTAATCCTCCTTATAACTCTGAAATTTTATATTTATAGAGTTCATTTGCTATTTCTGAAGACAAGACAATTCCAGAAATTTGAAAACCCAGGGTATAGACGTATGTTATAGCTTTCCCTGGAACCCACTGCAAGATAGGAAGCACAGCCCTTTTTTAATTTCCTTTATTTGCTCTGATTTTCATTAATAATAGTAACAGCAAAACCACTCCTAGCTCGCCTCAGATCATTTCTGTGTAGTCTTGGCCAAAAGAGATGTCTTTTGAAAGTGCTCCTGAAAAAAATAACACTTAAAAACCTTACAATGTTCCCCATGTGCTTCAGACTGAAAAGTGGGAAATGAGCAGCCTTAAAAATAGTAGAACAAGATTTGCTGTGTAGGGTAAGGTTTTGCCTATCAAGACAGATCTGAAGTTAGATAGACATATTCATAATGAAGGTATGAAATCAGCTACTTCCTGTAGGGGCCTCAGAACTTTTCTGCTTTTGGACTCCATTGCTCATGCCTATGAAGTTCATGATCATAGGGCTGATACTTTGGCGCATGGACAGGATCCTCTACTTCATTTTGCAGTTCCAGGCACCCAACCTGAGCGAGTATCACACAGCAAGAGCCTGTACTGGAACACTAGTATCTTCCACTCCAGTACATTGTTAGGAACATCTGAGAGGCACAGTCTAGAAACAGTAAAGCTTTCTGAAAGTAGGACAGTCCTCAATATATTCAAGGGATAAAAAGAATGATTTTTTAAATGACATGTTCACGCAATTTCCTATTACTTCAGTCAGACCTGAAAGGTTTCTGTTTAACAGCTAGGTATGATAAAATAATTCGGTGCTTATAAAATAATTCAGTGCTTATAAATTAAATGCCAGACTTTGGAGAGGAATCCAATCCCTGTCATCAGGGACAGAAATTTCCAGTATTGGCCAGTGGGAGACAGAGGTACGCAATGGCGGTTACCATTCTCTCCTTTCAGAAAGTAAGTGCCCAGATGGGGGCTGCAAGGAGTCACCTATACCCACCTGCGTACCTCTCATATTCTCAAACAGCCAGTTCCTCAAAATCAGTACCTGAAAAAAACAGGCAGCATCTGCCAACCCTACCTGTCTTTTGGTAGTATTGAAGTATTACAGCCCTTGTCCACAAAGTAGAAAACTGAAGGGGAGGTTCAGTGGCCTGCTCAGTCTTCACGAGCTCAAATTTCCATCTCCCAGGAAAGTATCCTAATCAAAAATAGGGAGGTGCCACATAAATGTGAACAGCTTCTGAGTGAGAGGAATGGAGATTTTGGACCTTAATCTGCTTGACTCTGACCGTGATTCGTATATCATTGAGGGACAATGGGAGAAATTAATCGCACGTCTCTATCCAGCAAGCGCCTACTCGCATTGCTGGCCATATGTGGGTGATCTGCTTGAGTATCTGGGGTCAGACTGTAGCAGGAAGGAAAGATGATGTGGCTCTTCAGGATCCTCCCACAAAATTACTTCTGCCCCTGTGAGATGTCAGAATGAATTGACGCTTGCAGTAGATTGTGCAGCTGTTCAAACTATGATTGTGCTGCCCTCTGGGTGCTTGGAGCTTGGCTCGCTCTCACACTGAACATGCCTCTGAGCAAGAAATTCCCAGATAATAGTGGTTAGATAACATGCCAAAGTAGCTGATACTATTTTTTAAAAGGTTTTATCCTTCTTACCCTCCCTTAATCTAGTGGTTGACATCTTAGATATTGAGCTGCTTGAGGCTGGGCCCACGTGGTCTTATATTTAGAACATACCCAGCACATTATAGGCCCAATGCAAGCCAAATACGTTATTATAAGTCAGTATTGGAAAAAGGTTGTTGTTAAGACCAATGCACTTCTGAGGTTTCCAAGCGGGCTGTGTGGACTGCTGGACAGTACACAGCAGATTTACCTCCTCCTGCCCAAATACCTCCTTCTGTGTTTCAGGCAGCGGCCATTCCACTGAAGATACTTGCTGCATGACTTCATGCCTGTGAAACTTCATCAGAGTGTTTACCTACTCCCACCTCCATAAGACTGGAACAAAAGGGATCACCGGCTTCTTCTTAGAATTTCTTCCTTCTTCTCAACATCCCAGCAATAACAGAACAATTTTCTGTGCGCCCTTTACACAGTCCCAGTCTCTGGTTAATGGCACCTGGTGAGGGAAGTTGCTTCAAAAATTGCTTCACAAATTCAGTTCCTTCTGGATTTCCTGAACAACCCAAAAGCATTCCTTTCTCAATGAACTCACTTTAGACTAATGCAAACCCTCTGTCAATTAGGTATTCATTTATTTCTGCATGCAAGCCCTTCTAAACAATTGATTATATCTATCAGTATGCATATTGATAGATCTATTGATATTCTATGAGCCGAAAAGCTTCTGAGATGCTAGTCTGAGTTTCATGATTCAGAATACCATTAATGATACTTTCTAGGTGTCCGTTGTGACCTTATCACACAAACAATGCGTTCTAGTTTGTGCTTAGATAAATTGCAGAAAGCATACTTGGCACATTTTGGAAAAGAAGTGAGAACTTTAAACAAGAGCATTTTGAATTTCTGATCTACATGTTTGTGCCAGAAGAGATTTACAGAGCTGGATGCTTTCCAGTCAGCAGGGACTATCTATCTAGAGGTGAAAATAGAATTGCCATTTACACCTTTCAAGGGCATTACCCTCTGAAGTCTTTAAGATACAATAGTGTACCTCCAATTTTCCTTCCTCTTCCAAGTCCCACTGAGAAAACAAAAGAAAAAAAAATCTATCAAATAATATACATTTATATCTATAAACTTCTGACATAAAGACTTCTTTTCTGAGGTTTCGTTTGTGATACCGAACCTTTATGTGTCTTTATTTGCTGTGTTTTTCTGCACACTTCATAAGAAGATAGGCAAAGCTTTATTTGGATGAGTAACTAGTGTTGGTGATATAAACGCACTGGTTTCGGGTCTACATTATTAGCAAAACTCACTCTAGGAATAAAGGAAAAGAAGATTTTTAAAACATCTACTTCCAAGAAATACAGAGTAGTCCATAGAACTATCTGTGTATTTATTACACCTGCTCCACACTTCTGTTGGATATGATGGTCACAGGCATTGGCAGTAAGAGTTTCTCAGGGAATGCTGTATGTGTTTCTGTGGTAAGAGCTTTTAAAAATTTTTTTCTTTGAAACCTTTTAAATTTAAAAAATGTAGATGATATCCCAAAGCAAAGTCAGCACCGTACTGTGTATACTGGAATAGATCACAGTGTAAATAGAGAAAAAATGAAAATAAAATTCCATGTGAAACATTTGTCCAGGAATAGTCTACCCAGATTTAAAGGTTACAAAAAGCCAAACCCAAAGAAGTCTTTTCAACACTAATCTTATTTTCAAATTATTAATGTCTATCCAATAATAACATTGGTTTAAAAATAATAATAATATTTACCATCCCCTGAGTGCCAGGAATCAAACGCTCTGGGATATTCATTTTTAGTTCCTAAGTGACACATGGCAAGATAATATTACCTTCCAAGAGTTTCTGTGCCTGGGATGGTGGCAAATGGGTCTGCATTCTCCAGACCTTTGAGAGCTGTCTCTGGGATGTGCCAAAAGCTCGTTACTTGCTCTCATTTCTATCAGATACTGCTTCTTATTGCCACTGTTTAAATAGATTGTTTACGTGTAATACAAAGTAGAAGGAAAAGGCAGGCTAGATGTGAGGTCAGGAGGAGTAAATACACACCTTGGAGAACATATGTCATGTCTTTTTCCATTGTAAATGTAACTTACAAAGTTCCATGTAAAAATCCAGGTTTGGGCTTTGCTGCCCTTATACACAGTGAAACAAGAGGAGGTTCTCAGAATTGGTACTTTTGGCAATGTGGATGGCATTTCCAGGAACCAGGAGCAAATATGGGGATGTATGTTGTCACTGAGAGTCTCGTAACCTCTGTATGCATGGACATGACCTTGCAAAAAATCCTTTCAACCTGCCCTCCTCGTGCATACTTTTCTGTGCGGGAAAAGCAGGAAATAAATGCATTACCCTTCTCAAAGATGAGAAATCTTAACAAGGAAATCCTCTTGGAGCAAAGATTTGGAAAAATCCTTCCTGTGGATTTTGCAACACAGCTTTTAGTTCCTCAGTGACCGTTTCCAAAGCTACTGAAGCAGCTTTTCCCAGTTGCAATCAAAGCAAGCCGAATTTCACCAGGAATTAATTTGGCTTATGGTATTTTCAAGAATGACAGTTATGTGGAGAGGAAATTCATATACATCCTTGTGAAATGATACCCAAGGTGGAAATCATAAAGAAATAAAGGTAGAGAAAGTAATTTTAAAGATGCTGATTCTTTCTACAGTAAGCACTAGTACTTGTGGCAGTTTTGTTTTCAAATATCAACTGTCATACTTGTGATGTCAGAGTGAATGGTGACTCCTATTGTCAAGACCAGAAAATAAATGAGTAATCCGACATCTTCAGAGAAAGTATTAGTAATTTTAATGAGATCCTGATTTTGGAAGGACTGTTGATGCTGTGTCCTTTAGCTTTGCATGTTCAACTATAAAGCTGTCTTCTTTAAAGTGCTGCTGATCAGAACACCAGTTTGTTGTCTTTGCTTGCATTTTATCTTTACATATAAATCTTAAACTACCATATTTTCTCGGGGTGCTGGTACTTCCAGAAGATACAAAAATAAGATCCTCTTTGCCACCCAGGCAGACAGTTGCTATGCTAGTCTGCCAGTCAAATTGAATGGGCTTCCTTGGAAGCTGAGGAAATTCATTACAGTTTGGACACTTGTGTAGTGTCAAGTGATCTCAGTTTCTGAGGCTGAAGATGATGTGAGGAATGATTAGCACGGCACTTGTCCAAGACACAGCAAGGGTTATGGCTGTCCTTATGGTCAGCAACTGCACAAATACGAAACAGGCTGAGTTTGTGGAAGTAGGTTTCCACAAATTATTTGAAGTGTGGGGCTACCTCCTATCTCTATTTATTGTTCCAGTTCTTGGTGTAGCACTGATGAAAAACTGTGTTTACTTTATGCTGTTCCCATTATCAGGACAACGTTATAGGCATTTTTCCCCAGTGCTGGTTCCGCAGTAAAACACTGGCAAACATGACATTATGACAACTGTGTTTAAAAATATTCAGTTTAAGATGAGGAGCTGTATTTGTTCTGTAAGCCTCTTGGTGTTTTAAAAAACAAACTTGCACGTCTGTCACCTTCTGGGCCTAAACACTCCTGCCATTGGATCTAAGGCAAATAAATATTTGTCCATCTTGTGTCTGGGACTGGGTGAGGTGGGGATCAGAGAGGAGCGCCAGAGGGCAGGGCCAGCTATAGCTTCTCTCCATGTGGCCATGCAATTTGGTAGAGCAGTTCCTCAGAGCCTCAGATGAGAGCTCCTGTCTGGAATCCCTTTGTGAGAGGTCACGGACAGGTCTGGCATGTTTAAGCCCCTGCTTTCATTTTGGGCAATACTGTCAGCAGATGAAGATGTACAAAGAAACCCATTTAGACAGGTTTTATTACTCTGGTCGTCTGGTGTACCCTCCTCCCCCCAGTCATGATAGGCTTGGCAGTCAGAAAAAAAGGAGGTTCAGAGAGATTTTACTGGTTTGTTGTCACTGTCAATAAGTAATAGCCCTGCTTTTAATAGCCAGCCTCTGGGTAGCACAGCCTCTGCCCGCCGCCCAGCAGACATGTGAGTAAGTGCTTTTTGCAGAGGCAGCAGATAGATGACTATATATTACATAACCTGCTGCTGCCAAGTCCTGCGCAGTTCCATGTGTGACGCTTTAAGTGAAGTTTCAAATAAGCCCATGAAATGTGCATGCTTGCAGATTTGGGTCTGGTTGTAAATTTTGCCAGATGGTTGCTGTGCCTTACCCTAAGCAGTGCCGCTGAGCACAGCACTGAGCTGCAACCAGCATGGCTGCCAAGGCACCCCAGGCCTTCCTGGGGAGATGGCTGCCTGTGAGCCTCACTGGGGATACAGCTGTGCTTGGGCCTCACTGGGGAAATGGCTGCGCACAGGCCTTGCTGTGGAGACAGACACATCTGGGCCTTTCTAGGGATATGGCTTCATGCAAGTGTCTGTGAGATGTCTGTGTGTGGGTGTCCCTGAGGAAATGGCCACACACAGAGATCACTGAGAAGGTGACCATGTGTGGGTACCCCTGAGGAGATGGCAGTGTTTAGACCTCTCCCTTGGGCTCACTGATTTGTGGAAGATGTTGAGGAGAAGTCATACATGGGGAAGAGACTGCTTGGCAAGGGAAGGCCCCCCCCGGGCAACCAGTGGGAAGAGAAGGTATGAGTGAAGGAATGGGGAATTTTTTGAGGGACACTCCTTGTCTTCTCAGAAAGGCACAAGTAGCTCTGGGGAAGGACAGAAAATGAGTATTGCTTCAGGCATTGCCTGAACCCTTGTTCACCTGGAAAACCCATTGCAGCAGCCTGCATAAGGAGAACGATTTTTCCGCTAGGGATTACCCCTAACTAGCAAGAGTGTGAGTGTTGGTCTGTCTCCCAAATGACAAGCAATAGGACCAGAGGAAATGGTCTCAGGTTGTGCCAGGAGCGGTTTAGATTGGAAATTAGAAAAAAAAATTTTTGCCTCAAGGGTTGTCAGTCACTGGAAAAGGCTGCCCAGGGAAATGATTGAGTTTTTAACCCTGAAGGTATTTGAAAGATGGGTAGATGTGGTGCTCAGTGTCATGGTTTAGTGTTTGGACTTGGCAGTGCTGGGTTAATGGTTGGACTTTTTGATCTTAAAGGTCTTTTCCAACCAAAAAGATCCTATGGTTGTGCTTTGTCAAAAATGGAAACCTAGGTGTAGATGCTGCAGGTGCAGCAGGGTTGAGTATCTCTTGATTGAAATAAATAACAAATCACATGTCAGAAAGAAAAAATTTAGATTATTGTGTAGGTGTATGTTAGTACTGCAGACATACCTGACAACAGTGTTTAGGTATTATGGAGTCTTTAGATGTCAAAATAGATTATGAAGGAGTGCATAGGGGACCAAGGGTGAAGCTATCAGGAGGGGACCATTCAGAGAAGCCCTGGAAGCCCTGTTACTGCAGTAGGTTGACTATTCTTCTAGTGATGAGCAGTAACAACCATGTGCTCAGATGTGACTGCAGAAGCTATCGGTTTTATGGCAGCTCTACCTACTGGTGGTGTTGTGCTGTTCTCCCAGTTCCAGGCAGGTGCTGTAATTTATCTTGGATGTACATAGAGTATTTTGATGCCATGCTGAGGGTGGTGACAAAGGAACATGAACAAACAAACAAATGCATCTAAAGTACAGGACAGAGGCTTGACTAACAAGTCCTGCTGGATCATGAGTATGCCATCATACTGCACAGAGTTCTGCATGTGTGTGTTTTAATGGGGGTACAAATGAGTGAGTCACCCAGTGCTCTGTGCTGTTAAGTCACTATAACATGACATTGCTCAGTTTCCAGCTAAGAAACACTTCATTCAGCAGTTAAGTGAGTTGTTATCTGGCAGTCATTATATCTGTGATTTATAAGGAACATACAGATCTGCATTACCAGTGTCAAAGACCACCAATATAAAATACAGCAAATGGGATTTTTATCTTTCAGCACACAGCAAGAGTGGATGCATGAGCCACACTTTTCAGGCTGTATGTAATCAATCTAATGTAAGACATTATCTCCAAACCAGAAGACTAAACTTAGGACTGCTTTACATGACTTCTTACCTTTAAATATATTTGACAATCTGCTCCCCTGGTATCTTACAAGCTCTCTGTGGCCACTACAAGATGTTCATCACCAGCATGAAATGGTTACTGATACAAAGTGAAGCTATTATGTCAGAGGAGTCTGATGACAGGCTAAGGAGCAAACACTTAACAAAAATCAAAGTCCATTTCTATTTTGTATTTTAAATCAGTATCAACAATCTCTCAAGATGAGAAAAATATGCACAGACTAGAAAAGCAGGCAAGGAGTAAATGAATAGCTCACAACAGAGACAAGGAAAGTGTAAAAAATGAAAAGCTAAAAATCAAATTGAGAATTTAGCAATGATTGTGTATATTTCATATTTTGCAGAGTTATTTTGTAACAAGGAAGAATCTGAGATCAGGAAAAGAAAACAGAATGGCTTAAACTTTGCATCTGGAGCAGATAAAGGTATCCTTAAAGCAAATAATTTCTAGGGCTGGTTTTCAGAAAGTACAAAGCTTCTTAATTGTGTTCAGGAAACTGTCATTAGTGTAAAATTTGGACCAACACTACTCTCCCTCAGTCTCAGAGCATATGAACAATCAAGAGACTCTCAGACCTGCTGGGCACCCTCAGCAGGAAGTGAGAACTCAAGACCTAATGACACTTGGATCATTTCATTCACTTAGGTGGGCTCCAATCTGGCAAGCACTTAGGATGTAATGATTAGGATTGTGAAAACAAATGGAAAATTATAGCCTTGATATTATTTAAAAATTTTTCCTCAAAAGAAAGTTGAAAAAACCCATGCTTTAAACTACACATGTAGTTTAACAAAATCTCAGGTACATGCAAATAAGCTATAGGAAACAAATTGGGTAAAAATCAGAATAATTATTATCTCTTTCTCTTCTACAAAAATCAAGCCAGGACAAATATTTTCACAGACAAAGCTATTCAACATTCCCCACCCAAATTTGCAAATGGACTTTGGATGACCAAAACCACATGTTCAGGGGATCCTTGAAAGTTTTTTTTTTCCCCTGGTTCTTGTGCCGAACTTTACATAAGCAGACTGTTTACCTGAATACAGTGGGGCTAGTCCTACCTTAAAAAATGCCAAGTATTTGCAGTAAGCAGCCTTTACATGTGTATTGCAACCTACAGGGAGAATTTAGAGTCCATTTTGTTGTGAATAATCGTATGGTTATTCAGTGGAGAATTTTACATGAGCAATGTCTTCTGGGTTTACTGTGTTAATTGATAATAAATGTTCTGTGCTTGCTAACATGGTAGGGCAAACACAGAAGCAAATGAATTTAAATTGAGGATGAATTTGGTTTATATATTTATGTCTCACCCAGATTTTTAAAAATGTGTAGTGTCAGAACAGGAAATTAATGTGTCCTATGATCTCAGTGTTGTGTATTTATAACTTGGGTTAAAGGTCACATCATAAACCTTCAGAAAGTCCTTGTATACAGAAAAAACAATGAGGGGGAGAAGACTGCTGACCTCTCATTCACATCAAGAACACTCAACCATAAAATCAAAGGTTGGCATCAGTAATTATTTTTAAGTCAAAAGTTCCCTATGTGGCGAATCTATGATGAGAAATGCATTACTCTTGGCTTGGAGATAAGAAGTTTGACTGTTAAAATCCCTTTCGAATGTAGGGATTTGAGGTTTGATGCTATTATAAGTAGCCCTTTCTTCAAAAACTAGGGAAGAAGACAAGGAGAAAAGAGTTTCTTCCCAAATTGTCCCACATAGCTAAGAAAATAGGGCAATTTCTTTTCCGTCTTTCAAGGGCACGGGTTGTGGGACTTGCTGTAGGAATAGAGAGAAGTCAAGGCCCTTCATTCCTTGCACATTTACTCCATGGCTTCAGTAGCAGTAGCAAAAAAGTATGTTATCTTTCTCTGGGAAATTCAACAAAGTTATGTGTATGTGTGGGCCCCTTCTACTACTCCCCAGGAATGACCTGCCCCACTCCTTCCCCATACGCTCTTCTCTTTCTCCAATTTTTCCCAAAGTTAACAAGTCTGGAAATAATTAAGAAGTCCAGTCAGCTCTCCACCACATATAATTCAATTTACTGCTCAGTGTGTGAAAATTTGAGCTCAAGGCAGTGTTTATCTGTTATAAAAATGCTTTCTTGTAGGGGAAAAAAACATTCTTCCTAGTTGCTTGTGGCTCATGGCTAGTTACTTAAATCATTAAAACCACAGGTCTAATGATTACGAGTAGCATATTTTTTGCTGTTGTTTCTTTTAGAGCACACCGTGTGTACTCACTTCTTGGAGCACAGAACACAAAAATGGAAGAGCACTTTTGCAACATCTTCACCATCTTCAGTCCTGATTTGAGAACAGCAACAGCCTCATTGTGTCAGCATGAGTCAGAATAACAGATTATTGGCTGTATTTGAAGAATAATATCAATAAGGTGGGATGTTAAGAAGCAATGCTACCTTATGGTCTTCTTAGTCCCATATAAGCAACCATACAAGTGCTTGAAATAATTTAAAAAGTAATGAAAGTCTTTGATTTTTAATGAAATGTGTTCCTTCACAATATTTCAGTTTTAAAAGAATTTTGCATACCTGCTGTTTTGTCCAGGATTAGACCCGGAAGACACAGTAGTGGTAGAGTTTGCTAACATACAACAGCATATATTTAGATGCAATTATACATAGACACCATCCTGGTTTTCTTGGGTTTAAAAATGCATTTTATTTAGAGCAATACATGCCGTCCCACCCATCTCTAGTCATGGCAGGCCTTGTGTTAAGACTGCCCTCCCTGGCTACATCTACAGTATCACCTTCAATATGCCTGGGATCATTCCGTGGCAGTGAGGCCAGCTGGCACAGGGTACCCGCAGCCATATTATGAACATCTTGCTGGAAATGATCTCTGGCTTATGCTAGCTCTCTGTGCAACAGAGCATAGGCTGAAAACATGCCCAGGACCTTTCTAACCACTTAAAATATAGAGAATTGAATCCACTGCACTTATTTTAATTATTAATAAACTGACAATTTTTGAGTATAGATGTAGAGATTGCATTGTTCACACAGAAGTGATCTCTTTCACATGCATCTGTGCAATCTTAAGGTGCAGGACAGGTAAAGTAAGTAAGCAGTAGTATATGGAGAGTAACAAGAACAGCCAGAGCTGAAAGTGGGTGGAACAGTGCTTTCTTGCTCAGGATTCCCAGGGTTTACAGAACTGTATGTAAACCATACAGCTTTTTAAACCATCAGGGTTTACAGAGAATATGACCTTCCATTGCAGGCCACTTGACATTTGTAGGTAAGGTGAAGTAATTCAAAGTACAAACATATACTGGAGGTGGTTTTCATAAAGCTGTAGATACTAGATTTCCAAAGAAGGCATGTTAACTAAAGCAGGAACATCCTTCTACTCTTTCTGCTTGGCTAGTCAACCTATTTTTATGACCTGTAAAGCTGTTAAGACATATCTGAGATGATGGAGAAATAATGTTGTGTGCAACTGTTAACTGTAAATCTTTTCTATTTGACTTATTCTATTTTTTGTCTCTCTGCAGAGGTGACACAATATTTGGTGATGCAGTTTCAGGTAGTTTGGTTACAGGATAGGAAGATGGTTTCTGAACTCAGGCATTTTCACTGCATTTCACTCCCTAACACCATGGCCTAGTTAGGATTGTTACAATATATAAACCTGTCCAACCGTAGATGTTCTTGGACAAGGTAAACATCTTTGCTGTGAAGCATTAGCAAGGAGAAGATGATAATCATACCTACCAGGTTTAGTCAGTGCCTAACTTAATATTACTTAGACAAGACCTTTAAGAGACCCTTAAGCCTTGACAAAATTTAGCCAGGAATATTAAAGTCTTGATGGGAATCAGAAGCAGTCCAAATTCTTAGAAACTATGTAGCTGCTGCCTGTGCAGGGAAAGGCAGGCTCTTTCCCATGTTCTCCAAATATAAAGCTTTCAGAGCATAGTGCAAGCATGACACCAACACCTCCAGACATCAAACCCACCCTTCTATCACCACTGCAGTTTTTCTGGGGTGCTGAGTAATAGCCAGCATTCTAGGAAGGGTCATTAATGGCAAGACAGTCCGTGTTTCAATCACCTGCCTATCAATCAAATTCCTGAAGGCCAGAGTTCAATTAATTGATGACACCCTTGAGGCAACCTAAGCAGTTAACAAGTCAGTGAGACTTGGTAGAAAAACAAGCAGTACATTTAAAAAAAGCCCCAACAACAAAACCTCCCATAACTCTCATTTGCCATTTTACCTCCCTCTGATTTGTCTTTCCTTTGCCACCCCACACTTACAATGACAATGCATACTTTTCATGCAAAAAGCATGGACTCGACACAGAAAAACAAGACATATTTCAAATTCAAACCTCCTCCATGCCACAGATAGATTCACGACTTTAAAAATGCCAGAGGAAATGACCAGAGTTTGTCCTCATCCTAATAGCTAATTTCACTGTTTCCTTTTTCCTTGGTTGCTTTAAACTATTTTGCCATACTTCCAAAGTTTCAATGAGGTGTGCTTCAAGTCCACCTTGTCTATGGTTTTTGTGCATTGCTTTGTTTTAATGCTTTTTAAAAAACTTTTGATTAAACCTGATGTAGAAGTTTACAACATTCTGTTATATGACACTTGCAAAACCCACTGAACTATGTAAGGACCTCTCCCAAATACAGAATAACCTTCTTTTCTGGTATTCAATCAGACAAATGTGGTTTAAATGTCAAACAAATTTAAAACACTGAAATTAGCTTGGTTTAATCAATACAAAGTTTCTGTTGTCAGAGTGAGCATTCATGCTGGTACAGTCTAGAAACGTGTAGAATTTAATGTTTTTACTATGTTGATGAGCGTAAGTATCCTGTTTGGTTTAATTATACACCAGTTTGCACCAAGCTTTGCTTTTAGCTGAAAAGTAAGGTTTCATTGCCATAGAAGAGTTTGATATTTCCTCATGCTAAAAATACTCAAATCCACTTGTTTCTTCAGTTACGTATAACTACACTGGATGGCTTTGCCTGAAAAGTTTCAAACATAAGTAAATCTTCTGACAGATCTGGCCTGGCCTTGCAATTTGTGATGAAAAATGAACCTGGCAAGTTTTCCACTGTTAGGTTTTTGTTAAGGTTTTGAGCGCCTCAAGTCTACAGCAAACAAAATGTATTGGCAGTGTACCTTAGCTAAGGCTTTGCTTCTCACCAATGGCTTTTTTCTGGCTTTAGGTCATTGAGGGGGGTGGTGTGGTTGGTGTCTATTTTCCATGTGGAGTCAACTGTTTTAGTGCAGAGGGAATTCAGGATACTAGCACGGCTTAGTGAGAACTGAAGCACATGTGTTGCCCAAACAGATCAGAATATATAAAATCTGTTTAGGGTAATTTGCATCATGGGTTTTGAAGTTATGTGTAAGCAGTGGGTTGAGAGGCCAGAAGCTTTGTCAGTTTATTCACCAACAAGTCCCACAGAGCATCCCCAATCTTAACCTGTCTACTTGAGCTGTGTGGAGGGACCATGTTCTTGAGTTGAGAGAGCTGCTAAATAGCGTGACATCTGGCTATGTGAGTCTCAGCTATTGATCTATAGAATCAAACATAAATATATGTTTGGGGTACTTATGTTTATTACTACAAAATTACTACTTTGCATTTGCATTGGATAATGAGATGGGCCATTTCCTTGCTCATATGTTAATTTGAAAATCTCTACCCAACTGTGACGGCATGAAATTTGAAGAGTACATACATAGTGTGCCGAGGTGGACAAGAAGGCTAACAGTATCCTGGCCTGTATCAGGAACAGTGGGACCAGCAGGAATAGAGAAGTGATTGTTCCATTATACTGAGCCCTGGTGAGGCCGCACCTCAAGTACTGTGCCCAGTTTTGGGACCCTCACTACAAGGATGTTGAGATGCTGGACCATGTCCAGAGAAGGGCAATGAAGCTGGTGAAGGGTTTGTAGCACAAGTTCTAAGAAAAGGAGGCTGAGGGGAGACCTTATCACTCTCTACAACTACCTGCAAGGAGGGTGTAGTGAGTTGGAGGGTCAGTCTCTTCTCTCAGGTAACAAGTGATAGGACAAGAGGAAATGGTTTCAAATTGCACCAGGGGTGGTTTAGGTTAGACATCAGGAAGAATTTCTTTACTGAAGGGTAGTCAAATATTAGAACAGGGTGCCCAGGGAAGTGATGCATCTCTGGTGTTATTTAAAAGGTGTGTAGATTTTGTGCCTGGGGACATGGTCTAGAGGTGGACTAGGCAGGGTTAGGCTGCGGTTAGACTCAGTGATCTTAAAGGTCTCTTCCAACCT
Organism: Laterallus jamaicensis coturniculus; assembly: GCA_022605575.1. NCBI lineage: Eukaryota > Metazoa > Chordata > Aves > Gruiformes > Rallidae > Laterallus > Laterallus jamaicensis. Next base: position 76,169,615 of record JAKCOX010000001.1, on the reverse strand, counting down.
GAGTGATTCTATGGTTTTATGATTCTATAAGTTACTCAGTCATTGAGATCTCTTGGGTCCCTTTCAGTCAGCAGCTTTATAGCAAGTGGCAAGATATAAGGGTCTCTTATATCCATTAGTGTTCTAAAAGCTGTTTTCCTAAGACGTGAGAAGACCTAAAGACCACCTGGTGTCAACAGTCTGAAAATCCCTTCACAAAGGCTTGTATCAAAAGTTGGTAGTGGTGGGTGAAATGCAGTTGGGGTGGAGATACTGTATGATATATGTGGTAGTCCTTATTTCACAACAAAGTTTTAGTGCTCTGCTTCATCTTAGCTCTCCATAGCTGGCTGCATGATGCTGAGGTTCCAGAGAAAACCAGAATTTTAGAAACTTGTCAAATAATCCTCGTCCCTGCTCCAGTTTCCTTGTTTTCAATTTCACTTCCTAGGGAAGGTCTCCACCGCTGATTGTATCAAGTTTGCTTTCAATTAATTAGCGGCAATTAAAATATGCCAGGGAGACTTCAACCATGCCAGCAGTGATAATACAAACCTACCAGAGATTTTCATTACAAAATGTGTAAACCCATTTCTTCATCAGCGTCCTTATTCATGCTAGCTGGATGAAAACTACAGCAAACTAGATGTCGGATTGTGAAGAGGCGGGTTGGTTTCAGCACAATGCCATATATTCCTGTGGTGATAACTTGCTCCCATCTGTGGGCTAATTTCAGAGAGACGGCAGGGTACCAGTTTGACTACAGCCAAAGTTTATGATATTTGGAAGACATGATAACAAATGTTGTGGTAGTCAATCTAGTACATTTCAGAAGGTGGGTTTCTGACATTTCAAAGCATGCTGTTAGAAAACTGAAATACGACCCCAGTCTTTTGGTTCCTGAGTAAAGCAGAAATTAATAAAAAGGCAAGCAAACCAAACCATGAATTCAAGCCCCTCTTCCAAGCTCATGATACATGGAAGTGTTCCAAAGTCTAGTCATTCTCTAGCTGTTCTTTTGTCTCTATTATTGCACATTTTGGATGCTACAGAACTTTATCAACATAGTAAAAAAAAAAGGAACCCAAGGATCTATGGAAATCGCAAATAAAACTTGGAATGAAAAGAAGAAAAGCAAATATTACCTGCATAGGAATCATGTCAGGAGACAGGGAAAAAGAGAAATGGAAGAGAGTAACTTCTGATCATGCAGATAACCAGCTGTGTTGGAGTCCAACTTTCTCTGTGAATGACACATGCAAGGGGAAACACAAGTTATCAGCTGGACAGGGATCTCAAGCTCTTGATCCAGAGGAATCATTTCTATACTACTGGAGAAGTCAATAAATACCCAAACTTATCACAAACTCTCGGAGCTTTGCAAGACCTTCCATGGAAGGAAACTGGTATCTTTAGAGGACCCAGAGGGAGTCTGCAAATCAATCTCAGTGAAAGAGAGTGGATTTTCTAAACTGCAACAGTGGGTGAGCAAAGTTAAAAGACTTGTAGTCTTCAAATGTGTTGTTCAGCAGAGTGAAAATTATTCAGAGGCTTTAAAAAACCCACAAAAATGTCCATTGCTGTGATACAGTTTGCTAGGTCTTTCTGACAACTTATGATGGTTGTAATAATGAAGATTCAGGAAATGCAAAATTCTCTAACACCTTGCACGAGCAAATGAAGGAGGCACAGCCAAGTACTTGTACAGCACATGCAATGACTGTCACAACTTTCTTGAATGAGTGATGGTGGGTGACTACAGGACAGCCACGGACAAAACACTTTCCACTTTCTGAGTGCAGTGCCTGCATATGTGTGTGTTAGTTACTGTAAGCAAGGGCAAGGAGATTTCTGGACTGTTTCAAAAGCTTTGTGCAAACTTTAATGAAACGTATTGCTTTGTGCCAGATAACCTTTGAAAAATTCTGTTAATAGCAGACATAGTACATGGCTTAGAAGTGTTAATGTTTCTGCAATACATTTCCCTTCTCCTCTCTCGCTTTCAGGAATACAAAGTGAAATAAAACTCCTGCATCTTCAAATTAATGAAAAAAATATTCTGGACTGAAATACAGGGAGATTATTTTCCTGGCTTTCTTGGGGTCACACATTTTTATGAGGCAGAAGATCTCATAAGCTTGCTAGTGCACCAGATGTGGGAGTTTGCTTCTGATTCAGAACAAAATTGTTGGGTAGAATCCAGGTCCCAAGTTGGGAAATGGCAGGGTTTGCTTTCTCTGATGGTTTTGAGTGTTTTCAATATGCTACCTCTACTTGTAAGGGGACTGGCTCAGGCACTGTCGTCTCTGACAACACAGAATGGAAAACAATGAACTTATACGTTCCTACTTTTAATTTTTTTTTTTTAAATTATGATCTCATTTGGTCTTAGCAGTCAGCTAATTTAATTCACACAGGATGAAATGATCAGCTCCATTCTCAGGTGTTTGCTTCTTCAACACAGGCATCTCTAACTCACAAGCTCTTTGGCCTTCATATTATAATGAGTCACTGTAGCTATCAGGGAAGACAATGATGAATAATTTACTTCTTGATTTCCATGGAGTGATTATGATGGTTTGTACAGTTCTGGGCTCCCTGGTATAAAGATGACAGGGATCTCCTGGAGAGAGTCCAGAGGAGGGCTACAAAGATGATTAAACGCCTGGAGCATCTCCCCTATGAGGAAATGCTGAGTGAGCTGGGACTGTCAGCGTTGAGAAAAGAAGGCTAAGAGGGGATCTTATTAATGTTTATAAATATCTCAAGTGTGGGACACAGAGGGAAATAACCAGCCTCTTTTCAGTTGTCTGTGGAGACAGGACAAGAGGCAATGGCTTCAAGTTGGAGCATAGGAAGTTCCACACCAATATATAGAAGAACTTTTTCATAGTAAGGGTGACAGCAGTGGAACAGACTGCCCAGGGGGGTGTGGAGACTCCATCTCTGGAGATATTCAAGACCCATCTGGACACCTACCTGTGCAACCTGTCCTAGAGAGCCTGCTTTGGTAGAGGGGTTGGACTCGATGATCTCTTGAGGTCCCTTCCAACCCCTACGATTCTGTGATTTTGTGATTCTGTGATTTCTTTTATTCGGGTAGCTTCTGCATGCATCGTACAACTTTGGGATCTCTAGTCATTCTCTTGTTACTAGAATGGCATTTCTTCAGCAGACATTTGCTAGATATTTTTAAGGGCTGTTTAATTTGAACTGTATCATCTTTCCATTAATTATTTGTCCATGACTCCTAGGTTCTGTCATTTCAGCTCAATATAGACTAGTTATAAAATGCATCTGAATGTGAGGATTTGCAGAGCAGCTATTCCCACCCAAACAGGTTATGTATGACATGTTTAATAGATAAGGCTGAGAAAAAACGTTGGAACAGACAAATAATTTCTGAAGTATTTTTAGCAGAATTCAGCACTATTCAGCAAAAGAGCCAGGTATAAGGACAAATTGTACAAAATAAGTGGTGAGAAGATAAAAATTAAATTATTATTATTCCTTTAACTTACCAGAATAGTTCAAAGACAGAATGCCCTTTTAAGTAGATTCATTACTTGGCCCATGGACTACAAATTTTGTCCCAGTAAGACCCATTTACTGTTCTGATTTCTTGCTCTGTGAGTCGTATTTCCTTGTGAGCATGGTTGGTGAAGCTGTATCCCAAACTCTCCATCCCATTAAGTTACTACAGAACAGCAGTCTTGACCATGGAAAGCAAAATAAAATCCTTCCTGAGATTTTTCTTGCAGAGTTTAATTTTAAAAGCACCTGCACTGAGTAATTGTGTTCCATCTTTGTTAGTATAGTTAGTTATCCATCTTTGTTGGTATAGTGCAGGTATCGCACATTGCATCCATTTTCTCAGTAGTGACAGCAGCCTTTTCAGTTCATTATCATGGAAAAAAAATGCTGCCACCATGCATATTAATCATGTCTTTGAACGTTGTATTTCAAATAATTGTTTTTTGTCCTCCCTTATGCAATAGCAGAAGAGATTATTTGTCTAACTGTCCATTTATCATTCCCATTTTCCATTTTCTTTAGCTGGGACACATACTAACTTATGCTGAGCATGTTGTTTGTTTTACAGTTCCTCTTACATTGCCAAAATTTTATCCGCTTTTGTAGAGTTCAAAGGTAGATTTTCTTGGCAATGTGGGAAATCAAACCTGAAAAGTAACAAAGGCTTTTTCTCTCAGTGCCTTGGTTACCCCAACCAATATGTGTTTCTGCCTTCAACCAAAACAAAACTACAACAGAAAGGAGCTTCTTGTGGATAAACCAAGGTGCAAATAATCCTGCCACAGCAAGAAGCAGAGGAACTGGACCAGCAGTTTGTCATGGAGCAGAACCTGCTTCAGCTGCACCTTGGGGCTTTGGCAGACTGAGCGCTACATGGAGCAACCTGCATGTCTCAGCAGCAAGCTATGGTCGTTTTGAAGCAAAGCCAAGTTGCTTCTGTGAATGGGCAAAAGCACTGGGAACAGTAAGGTGCAGCAAGCAGAAAATAGGGACTCTCAGGTCTGTGAACCAAGTCAAGTTGGTCTAATATTTTTCCTATGTACATTTTTTGTAAAAAAAATTAATCCCATCTGTTTCATTAAAAATGTCTTTTCTTGGCTTCAGAAACAAAACAAAAGAAGAAAAAAAGAATGCTTGCTTTTAAATGTATCTTTAATTCTGGTTTTGAAACATGCTTAATTGTCTGAAAGTCTTGTATTTGTTTCTATTTAATTTTCCTCCTTTTTCCATTACTATGATGGGTTCAATTTTTAGAGGAATTTTTTTCTTCCATTCTTTTGCATCTAACATTTTATTAATTTACATTTTTATTTAAATTTACTTCTAATATTCATGGGGTTTATTTTTTTAAATTTTAATACAAATGTGTTTGGGAAAGGGATCCAATGGAAGAGGGGACAGAAGTTTGTTTCTTTTGAAATACAGGGAGAACTGTTTTCCTAAAACTTGTTGTAAGTTCTACATTTATCAGCAGCAAAAAGGAGCAAAACTAAGAGTTTAAAAAATGAAGATATCTGAACTCCAGAGTGTTCTGGTATTTCATGAAAAAAAATTGATTCCAGGTGAATATTTCATTGTGATTAATTTCCCATTTTAAAAACAGATTTATAATATATATATGTGTGTGTATGTATATATATATATAATGGAACAGTTAGTATACATGTATTTATAATAAAGCATTACCAAAAGTATTAAAAAATGTTCTGTACCTTTTATATATACTACTCAAAGACTATTCTGATACTATTTAGGGATTGCTCTGAGACAAGAAAAAATCTGTTCCTCCCCATTTCTGCTTGAAGAAATTAATTTATGTCATTGCCATGCAATGAAGTAAAAAACCATACACTACTCTTATCTTGTGCCCCATTTGCTGACCACTAGAAACAGTGCTAGAAGGGGAATACTCTCCTGTACTTTAATGCGCCAACGATAGCGAGGTGTTATCTCAAAGGCTGCCTCTCAACCTCTACCCTGTCACATTAGCCGAGATCAGCTATGCAGCCCTCACTGTCAGTTCTTGAGGTTAAACACTCTACAACTGGTGAAAGGGCTTTCTCAGTTAGGGGCCACAACTGTGAACTTTCTCATGAGCAGAGAGATTTTTAGGACCAACCTGCCTCTCGTATCTGGACCAAAAGTTTCTGGCTGGGGCTGGGAGAACCTGCCCAATGCAGCTGACGACAGCCATCAGCAAAACTGGGCTGACTTCTCAGAGCCTTTCAATGTCTTATGCTGGTTGTAATTTAACATTTTTAATAAGTACTTCATGCTTGATTGAGGGACAGATTTAAGTACCCACTGGACAGGAATTTAGGGAAGGCGATTCTGTTCTAGAGCAAACTCTCCAACCCTGCCCTGCCCAACCTGCTTACAGGAAAAATTAAGTTTTAAATGTCCTTACTCACTGCCTTCCAAGGGTAATGTGTTTCACTCAGGGATCTAATTCTCCCACATTCCACAGAATGCCAGTGTAGGTGCTCAGCTCAGCACTACAGCTCCTACACCTCACACCACAGTGCTTGAGCCTGTGTCTTCCCTCCGCCCCTCTCAGGATAAAATTGCTGTGACTGTTCTCCAGTGTGTTTGGAGAGGTGTAGGCTGCAAAGTCTGTGAGAAAAATCATGGGGTGCCCAGATTCAAGCTAAGATTTGCTCAGACATGAAGTTGCTGTCTTGTGCAGGAATGATATAAAAGGTGATGTCGTTCAGTGGGGATTAGCTAGATGTAGTGATGCCTTTGCTAGCATCCCTCCTCATGAGAAATATTCATTTGGCCTTGGGTAGCTTCAGACTTCCTGTTTTTCTCTCTCAGGAGGAATAGCAATGCAAGTATTTAAGGCAGACTTCGGACATCGAAGCAAGAAAAAGTACCTTCATAAGCACTGCAGGTTTTTCCAGGCCTTGGACAATGGCTCAGATAAATAGTATTTGTGTTTTTATTGGTGGAATATGAAGTTTTAATTTTTATTAACTCTTCATTTCCGAGAGCTTAATTTCTTCACCCAAAAGGGAGATGAAAATTTACTCTGTAAAAGGTGGCATAGCAGCAGTCTGATGGCTGTCCTTTCCCACAACAGCGCCACAGGATAGAATAATACTCACCCTTCACCCTTCTTGCAATATTTTCTTCCCCTCCACTCTATTCCCACAAACACACATTCAGCTAAACACTCTGTAAATTCTGCTCTGTAAGACAGAAATGTTGTTTCTCCCAGTAGCAAACGCCCTGCTGACCAGATGATGTTGTCAGTGATATTTGCAGAACCATTTAGCTTGAATTGCATCAGCTTGGTGCCCAGTATTGCTCTCTTCATTTTGCCAGCAGTACAGCAGTCAAAGGAAGAAAAAGCAGTAAAAAAATGTGCCCTCTCGGGGAAAAAGTGAATAAGAAGGTGCCACTTTTATAAAGTCACCTTTTCAAGCAAAATTATACTTCAGTGTTGCTTTAAAGCTAGTTATATTTCCCTGAGGGGCAAAAAGGATTGTGTGCGATAGTTAAATATTGCAAGACCAAGGATTTTTCAGCTAATGAAACAGAAAAATCTCCTCTAGTAGGCTGCAACGTGACTCAGCCCATCTCCCATCAATTTCTCATCCCAATAAAAATATTTTAATGTTACCAAGCTGTAGCTGTTTAGAGCTTTTCCATAAGCCAGAGAGTTTGAGATGCCTTATTATTGCTGGCAATTTTAGCACTTCCTTCCTTCTGCCGTAACAGCAGAGTCTGTGAGGTTCCTCATTAAGAGACGAGTGCCAGATACTGACAGAGTGCAGAACTCAGCCCCGGGCTTCCTGGGCTTGTCCCCTCATTACTGAAGCAGAATGGGAGCTGTGAATTCACAAAGATTTACTCAAATAGTGCTAATGCATTTTAAGTGATAAACTTTCCAAAGTGGAATGATTCTCACTGAATGCACAGGAAAGAAAGGAGCACAGCTCAGTGTTAATAGGCTCAATTTCTAGAGGTAAAAAAGTCCCACTTTCCTCTTAAAGCAGTTGCCATCAGATTATTTTCTCCTTGCAAACAGGAAAGAAAAGACCCCTTCACTTATGCCACCTCACATATCATGCCTGATGCCATAAAAGACTTCCCCCTTCTGCCTGTTGGGGCTTAGCCTTAAATGGATTGATTAATATGAAGTCAAATGTAGCATAAATGTCCCTCCCTTTGCATTAAAGGTTTACATGGATTCTCCTTGCTTTGTAGCGTTCTAGAAGGAGGTTGTAGTTGACATAAGGGTTTGACATAAGGGTTTGCTTCTACATTTTGCTTGTCACAAAGAAGTGAATTTGAGAACAAAAAAAAATTGTCTTGATAAAGCATATGATCTAAAGCTCTTCCATTTAAAGAATATCATAGAATTACAGAATGGTTTGGGTTGGAAGGGACCTCAACAAGTATTTAGTTCCAACCCCCTGGCATTGGCAGGGATACCCTCCACTAGACCAGGCTGCCAAAAGCCCCATGCCAAAAGCCCCATCCAACCTGGCCTTCAACACTGCCAGAGAGGGGGCAGCCACAGGTTCTCTGAGCAACTTGTACCAGGGCCTCACCACTCTTACTGGGAAGAATTTCTTCCTGATTTTGAATCTAAATCTACATTCTTTCAGTTTAAGGCCATTACCCCTATCCTGTCACTCCATCTCATTATAATCTGTCTCTCTCCAGCCTCCTTGTAGGTCTCCACTTAGGTCCTGGAAGGATGCTGTAAGGTATCCCCAGAGCCTTCTCCAAGCTGACCAAGTCCGACTCTCTGCCTCTGATAATCTTTGTGGCACTCCTCTGGACTCGCTCCAACATCTCTAAGTCCTTCTTATGTTGGGGTCTTACCAGAACTGAACACGGTACTCCAGGTGGGAGTGTGGTCTATGGTCTATGACCATATGACCTATCTATGTCCATAATTTCTTTCCACTTATAGTTTAAAATCTACCTCATGACACACTCAAGTCTTGTGTTAGTGCTGCAATTTATTTATAGCAACACTATTACCTGGTTGCACTCCACTCTCCAAAGGCCCACAGAAAAAGCCTTCAAGCTTTGCCTGACCGTTGAGGGGATACCAGAAGATTCACTTGCCTAGCACATTTGTGTAAGGTTTTCAGGCAGACCTAGCACCCTAGGTACTGCTATGGAGAATAATCTTGTGGCAAACTGTGAATCCAGCACAGTCTGCATCCTGGTTTGAAATGAAAACCTCTTAGAAAAAAAGAAAAGCAAATATTAGGCGAATATGTATCATAGTATCTTACAAGTATAAAATATGTGCCAGCAGTTTGCCCACGATAAATATTACTTATTCCCCTGGTTAAGGGTTTTTTTTTGTTTAAGTGACTAACACCATATAAAATGTTCCTTCTTTTTAGTTTATAGGCCTACCATGCTCCTGTCCTCAGAATGGTGATATGTTAATGAAAGCTGAGACCAAAATCTGTAAGAGGCTCCATGGGCATGTACATTCCTGTAACGGGAAAGGTTAATTAACATTGTTGGTGATGGAGAATATTGGCTGATGGATAGTGAAGTGTGATGGTTTAATTAAGTTCCCATGGGACCCATCAGACACAATTTTTGCCAGCTGTGAAATATATAATTGGTTTAGCTGAGAGATTTTCTTTTGGAAACCACTCCTCCTTTTTCATCCCCTGATCTGGGTAATGACGTTGACCTTCTAGTAGTAACAGCATGAAAAGAACATTTATTTACTATCTACTGTAAAAGGCTTTGATTATTTTTCCTCAGATGAGCAAGTTTCTAGAGAGGCTGTAATTCATCATCTGACTCAAGAGGGGATCCTTTACATGTCATGAGCAGCTTGATCAGACCCTCACAGTCTGTGACTTAATATGAAAAATGTTCTGCATTCATCCTACCAGACCACCAGCAGTGTTGTGTTCAGAGCAGACATTGATGATTGCCCAAGAAACATCTCCCTTCTCCCCTGTGGAAACAGGTTAGTTAAAAACTTCTAATCACTCAAATAAGATTTAAAGCAACGCTTCTAAATTTCAGCAGAGGATTTTATTGTCCAGTCTTAATCCGTACTTAAAAATGGACAGTAAATAAAAGAGAGGAAGATCATGGCATGGTCCTTCACTGTAGATGACATATTCTTGTGTTCTACCTAATGGTAGTGAGAGGCAAGGTGATATATAAAATTGTCACTGACTCTTGTTTTCTGTTTCAAATTTAGAAGGTTTTCTTGCAGGACTGGGTGTATAGTACACTGCTTAGATGGACTGGATCAGAGAAGGAAAAGGAATCATCACTGCCAGACTTGTGACTTGATTTGTAATACTTTAAAAAGAGCAATCCGTTAGAGACTAGAGTCATCAGAAGGACTTGAAAGAATTATCTTCTGGTTGAAGGTTGTTTGGGGTTTTTTTTTGTTGTGGGTGGGGTTTTTTTCCTTCTTTTTTGAATGTGAGGTGTTTGGCACTTGATTGTTAAGCATTTTTAGAGGAAAACACTGGAGAGTGGAATCTGAGCAACTCAGGCTCCCACTCTGCTTCATCCATCTCTTCGTTTACACCAGCAAATACCACAGTCCTCAGTCTTGGAGAACAAAAGGGAAGCACCCAGATTCCTGCGCTATTTACACAGAGAAGTCAGAGGTGTGACAAGACCTTGGAACTGGCATCTCGCCAGGGAAATGCTCTTCCAGATGACCTAAAAGGAATGGCTCCATAGTTCCCTTATCTCTCTCACTTCAGAAATAAAAGGGCCAAATTAGAGGGTGACAAAGTAGCCTTGCAACTTGTAAGGTGGTGTAAGTGGCAGTAGCGAGTAGCACATGCTGAGTTGGCTTTCAGTAGCTGTAGGATTCTTACCTTTTCTAATATTTTATGCTAAAGGAAGTCAGTATAGTCTGAGAGAAAAGTATCTCCTTCTACCTGTGCTGAATTTGGACCCACTAGTTGCATAAAAGTAAGTTTAATAGTGTTAAGCCTCCTCTAATGGCCTTCTTCAGATTCCTTTTATAATAACTTTAGAAACTTCCACATTCCTCTTCTAGGTCCTCTTTTAATCTCTGCAGCATGGGTAGATTTGCCATGGAATTTCAGGATGAGAAGTTCAACACAATTGCAAGTAAACTAATTGGTGGCAGTTAGCCTGTTTTTCTAATTATAACCCTTTTATGACTTTAGTATACATCAGGCATTGCCATTGACTTATTCATAATTCAGGTCAAAAACATCAGGGAAATGAAAGCTATTTATTTAAGGTTTAGATTAGACCCATAGTATCTTCCATCTTGTAGAAGATGCTCAAGAAATAGAAAGTTGCAACAGTATTTGTCTGGCTGATTCACAAAGCAGGAAGTTTTTCGATTTAATAATATACAAACACTCCGACAGTGAAGCCAAGCAATACCTTTAAAGACCTAAGAACCTCTTATGTACAATATATGCTGTATTACAATACTTATGAAATATACATATATATGTGTGATACCCACAGTGCCTTGTTGACAATGAAGACATGGGTCTTTCAGTGTCATTCTGCTCTTATTGAGCAGTATTTTATTTTAGACACGGGCTGACTGCAAACAGTGAGACCCTTTGTGACGTCTCTTACTTTTAGTGAGGCTGGCAGAAGCTAGCCCAAGTGCTATATGAAGATTATAAAAATAAAAAGGCTAAATATTCTTTAAAGACAAAGCCTCCTATGTTAGTTATAAAGAAATCATACTCTCTCACAGTATTTTATTTAATTTCAGTAAGAGGAGGCAATGATAACACAATTCTTTTTATCCTAATTTAATTTTTAATACGTTGATTTAAGCTTCCATTAAATCCAGAGCAGATAAACTTACTAAGTTCCTAAAGCTATAAATTACCGTAGCAAGAGCCCTGTATCGTTTGAAGTTATGGTTTACATCTTAACTAATTTAAAAGAATTTCAGATGTAAATAGGGATTTATAATCCAAGCACAGAGTGTGAGATGCCATTCCCAGCCAGAACTTGCAGCATTTGTTCATAGCGGCAGAGCTGAGCGGACAGAGTGGTGTAAAATATCTTCGCTCTGTTTTACTAATTACTACATGGCTGCCAAAGATACAAGCAGTGAGATAGGACTTCAAGGGATGTGCTGGTGTTAGACTGCAGAGTCTCTTTCTGAAATTAGTGAACATGAAAGGAATGTGTTGTGAGCTCCTATCTACTGTTTATCTATGAGGGCCCAGCAGATAGTGAGCTTGACAGTGAAATTCTAGCCCTGAAACTGATGAAATGCCAAAGTTTCCTTAGTCCCTGGGACTGCTCCGTGTATCTTTTCTTGCTTCATAAGGGAGTGACTGGTATTTGAACACTGATAACAGCAATCTTTCTGGTGGTGCCGAGTTAGAAAAGACATTCCACAAAAATAAACAGCAGAACAACTACAGTTTCTTTTTTTTTTTTTTCCTCCTGCGAGTGGCAGCCCATATGGCAGTCAAATAACACATTGGTTTATGAAGCAGGACAATGAATCCTATGCAGATCTAAACATCCATTGCAGGTCAAGCAAATTTCATTCACCTTGATGCTTGAAGCTAGAGGTGAGCATGGCAAAGGATGGATGGGAGGAAATGTGTTGTAAAAACTTGCTATAAACTTACTAAAGCCATAAAATGAATTCTTTTATATGTAATTTTGCACAGTTGTGGTTATGGAAAGTTTATGACAATCATTGGGGTGTTGATTGATGAAAACCTCAACATGAGCCAGAAATGTGTGCTTGCAGCTCAGAAAGCCAACTGTGTCCTGGGCTGCATCAAGAACAGTGTGACCAGCAGGTCAAGTAGAAGTCCCCCTCTGCTCTGGTGAGACCCCGCCTGGAGTACTGTGTCCAGCTCTGTGATTCACAGTACAAGAAAGACATAGAGCTGTTGGAACGAGTCCAGAAGAGGGCCATGAAGATGATCAGGGGGCTGGAGCACCTTTCCTGTGAAACCAGACTGTGGCAGTTGGACTTGTTCAGTGTGGAGAAAGCTCGGGGGAGACCCTATAGCAACCTTTCAGTACTTAAATGGGCCTACAGGAAAGCTGGAGAGGGACTGTTTATCAGGGAGTATAGTAATAGGACAAGGAGTAATGGGTTTAAACTAAAAGAGGGGGGATTTGATTAGATATTTGAAAGAAATTCTTCCCTGTAAGGGCGGTGAGGCACTGGCACAGGCTGCCCAGAGAAGCTGTGGCTGCCACCTCCCTGGCAGTGTTGAAGGCCAAGTTGGATGGGGCTTTGGGCAGCCTGGTCTAGTGGAGGGTATCCCTGCCGATGGCAGGGGGTTGGAACTAAATACTTGTTGAGGTCCCTTCCAACCCAAACCATTCTAGGAATCCATGATTCTATACTAAAGCCCTTGTCATAATTAAAATCTAAGCAGCAAGATAAGTTGTATTTTTGCTATATGTAGGTAGTGCAGGTTTTACTGCAATATTTACTGATCATTCTCTCACATGTGCTGCATATGATGGAGAGAATTTTCCTGATGGGAACTGAAGTTTCTATTCACTGATTGTTATCCATGTTGTTCCCTTCCCACCCTCCACATTATCTTAGGAGAAACTTACGAGTACCAGTAGTTAATTTAAATGATGAAAAAAGCCGACCTCCCAACAACAGAAATGATATTTAAAATTATATCTTCATATTCATATGATTCATACCCAATCACATGCAAGTACGTAAGTAATGTTTAGCTTTTGAGATACTTTTTCTCTCAAATATTTACATTTCCTTGTCTGACAAAATGCAGTTTGTTTCACCAGTAAACAGGTTTTGAAATGCCTTACCCTGGGCACGTGAACCTATGCCCTCAGTATTATATGCAGACCATTAAAAGTTCTAGAGAAGCTCTAACAAGGATGTTCTGTTACCAGGCCAACTCTAAGGCTGTTGGATCCCATAGCTGCCTTTGGACACCTAGAGATCATCTCATTCGCCTACATTTAATATTGGTACTTGTAGATTTTTTTGGGGTATGAGACTCTAATCAAATCAACTTTAATTTTAAATCAAAATGAGGAAGTGAAGGACTTAGCAATGGAAAGGATGTAATTCTCCACTGAGTATTTTCACTTAATGGTCCCTCTAGCAATAAAACAATTGTTTTCTGAAGAAAAACAAAATTAAACCTGTTTAAGTCAATCTTTTTTAGTAATTACTATTCTGGGGAATGGCAGTGCACACCATCATGAAGGAAAAACATTTCTTTTGGCTGAATATATAAAAAATCAAGCCAATTCTAGTATAAAAATCCTTTTCCATACTAACTTCATAGCACAGTAGGTCTTTAGCTTACATGGAATTACATGAGCGTGAAAATGATTTGGAGAAAGAAATGTTATTATGGTATGCAAACACACATATATACATCTAGGTGGAGTTATGCCTATAGTAATGTATGTGTATATATTAAATATATGTACCCATGCAGACAACTATGCAGATACTTATTGCTTGTTGTTACAGCTGGAAAGATTCACAGAGCCAGACAAATGTATGACCAATGGAATTTTTAGCAGCCAGTGATAATATATTTTTCTGATTATGAAACTTTCTTCAAATGCCTAAAAAATATGAGTTTATCAAAGTTATAGAAACCTTAATGACAGAAGAGCATCTTCCAAAAATATCTGTGCCTTCATTGGTGAACATTTATCACTTCTCTAGTAATGCAAAGCTTATCCACCGGCAGTCTCATCAATGTTTTCTGACATAAAGCACAACCTTAAAGAAGTTACAGTTCTGTTATGAGCCTTCCTCCTCCTCCTCTTAACTGACCTGTAGGTGAAAATAAGAGCAATCTATGACAACACAGACTGTGATAAATTTAATGCACTGAGGTGTCTTATGCTGTCTATTTGAAGCTGCATTTCTAAAGTAAGGTCACAGAGGTTGTATTTCTAAAAAGCCCCATCAGTATGTTTATACTCATAAGCAAATTTACTTGCACATTCACTTTGAAATTTGGGTATATCACAAGCACTTTATTATTAAACTACAAACAGAGCTACTGATAATCAAAACATTGACTTAAAAGAAAGATCTGCATGAAAATGGCTATTCTTTCAGAAAGCAATATTTATAGTAGAACCAGAATACAAATATTTGAATCTTAGAGCCTTTGACCATAATTCAGATTTTCTTTCCAGTGGAACATACCTGTCATTAAACACATCTGAGGACAAACCCATGAGAGATTAATTATAGCAAACTTGTCTGTCACTTATACCACAGCTGGTTGCTGTCCCTCTTTCCCACAGTCTCTGCCGTACGGCCCAGAAGTCTCATCAAGGGGGTGAGTAGCCATGCCTGTTGTATTTTTAATTGCTTTCAATGTGAGTTGACCAAAACATTGACAGTGCTTTCCTGCATACCCTTTCCACAGGGATTGCGTAGTTGGATTTAGGCTAGCATTAGGGTATGTGTGGTGTGGAAAGTAACTACTATTATTTTGCAGGAATTCCAGGGCGTTTTCCTTTCAATTCAGACACCTACATTTAGTGATACAGCAATCTCCTAACAGCTAACCTGAGGAGACACAAATGCCTTTCTGAGCCACTACTTCTGACATCAGTGAAGAGAACAGCTTTCTGAAGAGCAACATTTTTTTAAATACTCACAACTTAGTCCCTCTGTTAAGTACAGTTGACATAACCTCTTTCCTTTTCAAACCTTTCCATGTGTAGAAGCGATTTGTGAGTCAAGCAGGAGGACTAATTTCTCCCAGGTTATCCCTTATAAAAGTCCAGACTGTCATTAAACTGTTGTACTCTAAGGGTCAGATCCTGCAAATACCCACAGTAGCAGGGCAAACCCACTGCCTTCGCTGACAGTCCTGCAGTCAACTAGGACTTGTGCTGGTCCATTTTTCATTTAGAATATTCCTAAAATAAAACAACTGAACTCTCCAGCTATTGAGAAAGAATTTACCAAACCCAGAAGGACAGAAGGATGGGAGCATTGCTAGAAAGAGACAGACAAACCTGCCAGCCTCTCTAGGGATCTTGCAAGTTTCTACTTCGGGTCTGCAAGCGGTGACTCAGTGAAAATAATCTCTGCTTTGGAAGAGCAAATTGTAGCTCAACCCTGTTCTGTGCCAGGTGAACCACACTCCCCACTTCAATGCCACTTTGTACATCTCCAGTCGGAAGAATAACAGGCAGCAAAAGGGAGCCTGGGGACATGGGTCTGTCCTCACTCACCCCAGAGCTAGCTACCTGACTGCAGCAGCAAGGGAGGACGGAGGTGCTCTGATGGACAGCAGGCAAGGCACCAAATGTGTAACTGAGCCTTAACGTGCCTCTTCAGCACTCCCATGTGCTTCTGAGACCTCTTTCTCCTTAAAAAGAAATGAACGCAGAACCAACGCTGAGTGAGGCAGGGTAAAATAGTAAAGAGGAGATGTTTACATGGAAGTCCCTTCACAGAGATATCAGTAATTCTGAGGGAGTTTTCACCTAACTTAAGACAAAGACTTAAAATGCCTTCTGGGGATGCCTTTCCTTTTCTCTCTCCACAGTACATTTAGGTGACTGCTCCAGACCCTTTGCCTGACTAAAATGACTAAGGTGAGGTGAGATGAACCCCACCTTTGCTGTTGAGTCAGTTTGGAGTTTTCAGCGTTTGTTCACTGCCTTTATTCACAGATTGTCATGTAAAAGAATTCCAGGGCACATTTTAGCATTTTTTTATTTATTTTTGATTCATATACCGTGGGAGAACATGACTGAGGTTTATTGCTCCCAGTAGCAGCAGCAGTAGACATTAAAATGATAATATATCCATTTTTTGAGGCAAGGAAAAGCTGAGGACAGCCAGCTATTTAAAATATTTCAGAAGACAATAATTCTCCTAGGGAACCTTGAAATGGCCATAATTACCAGTCATAGATTAGGATTTAAGGAAACTGCTCTGTAGTTCCCAACCCTTGAGACTCAAAAATTGTTTTCCCTTCCAGATTTGTACTAGTGAATAGAGGAAGATAAGAAAAAATGAAGCAAAGTAAACATAATGAAATCTCAGGTTGCAAGGAAGAGTAAAAATGAACAGATTCTTTAGAGAAGAAGTCAGCTTTTTCTCACAGGAAAAATACCTTGGGATCTAAATTACAACCTGAGCACTAGGGAAACTGGTGTAACATTTCCTGTTCTGGAAGAGGTTTTCTGATTGATCCTGATTGTCCACTGTCACAACTTCAGGCATTTTATTAAAACCCAAAGTTTTTCAGTTTAGCTGATTATTGGAGAATGTAATAATTCATTTTAAATTAGCTTCAAGGTTGCTCTCACCTGTTTTTAACTTGAAGATTTGGAGCCACTTTCATTATTATTATTATTATTACTATTATTGTTATAATAATAATAATAATAATCATCATCATCATCATCCTTCACGAACTTCTTAAGTGTTGTCTCTGGGAGAGGGTAATGATTTTCACATTCTGCTTATTTCCTCCATTATCTCAGTTAGTATAGATTAAAGCTATAAGGCAAGGGAGACACGCATGTGCAAGAACCACAGAAATCAACAGGATTCCTTTTGTGTGCACAAAGGTAGACAGGCACATGTGTTTGCAAAGACTAACGTTCTACCACAACACGTTTGTCAAAATTCCTTGAAGAAGTGCAAGATTCCAGCCAGCAGACCTTCACAACATACCTCATGACTTAAGGAGACAGAGCACAGCACTCCCAGGGTCACACATTTCTTCCTTGAAGCTGCTTGTAAACAGAACCTGTTGCTGTTTGGCTTTGCTCGTTAAAAAGGAAAGTATCTAGTATCATCGGTATTTGCTATTGGCCACTGAATGACACACCACCATGAAAAGGGAGCACCTGGCCACCTTCACTCACATTAGATGAGGCATGCTCCCCTGAGTCATGCTCGAAGGATCAGTTAGTGTTTGCTTGGACACACATTTCCCAAAATGGCAAGATCTTTCTGCTGACCTTTTAGCTGACTTGAAATATTTTTTCTTCCGCATGGCTCCCAGCTTAAATTGTTTGTTTGATCAGTTCTGTCATGCTCTAACCTTCAGGATTATTTTACCTCGCTCTATGCATCTCACAAGGCCTTTGGCTGCCAGACTATTTTTATACTGAAGAGCAGATTTAGAGGGTTTCCCCAAATTCCTGGCCTCTGCTCTCGTTTCCCGCATTCCTTCATCCTAGGCAGTATTTGAACACTAGAGAGGATTGTGTATCAGGCATATGCTCCTCCTTGTCCACAGCCCTCCTCCTCCTTGGGCCATAGGACCTCCAGTCACACCAGACCCCCTCAGCCCCTTCTAACCCCCTGCAGTAGGGTCAAGAGCAAGGACATTGAAAACCAGTCCATCCCCTTTGTGATATCTGGCATATCTTCTTACCTTACCTTCATAACCTTACCTGTTGAGATGTCAGTCCCCGTGGTTCTTGAGTTTTGTCTAACATAAATCACCTAATTCATTTGCCATATTACTAGGAAAGAAATAAACCCATTGCATTTGTTATCAAAAGGAGTGCTGAATAACTTTCTGGAGATTTTGATAAAGCAGAAATATATGCTTTCCAACACCCCAAGGGCTTCACTGGAGTTATGGAATATATGTTTTGGTGCTGTGGCTTTCATGTCTAAAGGAAGAATAAGCATGGAAGAGGCACAGCATTTCCATTGGCACCTTGTGTCAGAGCCCTCAGAAGCAGTCTCTTAATGTGGAAGAAAAATATTTAGTTGTAATGGTAATGATGTTGTGGGTGTTGTCTCATTTAGGCCTAGATATCTTGTATACTCTTGATGACAGGTAGGAGTTCAAGTTCATTTCATCAGCAAGAGGTCAGAGATGGTCTGATATCCATTAGCCTTGATGTATCACTCTCATCCTCTTGTTGTCTCAGTCTTGTCAATAGTGATAGCCTGGACTGGTTATCTGCCTGCTTTTCCAACAGCAGGTCTTCACTATTCTGCATTGCTCTTGGATTTTCTCCTAAAACTGAGTCAGAGGACAGTATTCCTTCAGGAAACCCCAAATGAATTTGTCAGCTAAAGATCACTCAAACTTCCCTTTAATTAATATTAATTTAGAGACAACTAAACAAACGGCTAAAACCCTGTTTCTATTGAAAGCAGTGGAAAAACCCCACAGTTTCACATCACCTCTTAGAGGGGAGATAATCATTTCAGTGTTACTAACCATGTGAATGCCCCAGCATCCAAGACAGCCCTGGTCCCCAAGACATGGTGCAGAGACAACAGCAGTGTAGATCCAGGTGCCTCTACAAGGTGTCAATGCTGCTGAACCTTGGTAGTCCCTGCCTTTCCATGGCCATTTTCACTGGTCCCCGAGAAATGAGCAGTAGAGGTGCAGCAGCAAAAAAGTCCTTGAGCATCCCTGTACCCATCTTCTACCCTATCACCTGTTTCCATCTAAAGCAAGATGATTTGCAGAGTAAGGGACATACCTCCTGCATGGGAGGCCAGGCAATGGGGCCAGGGTCCTGGTGAGTGACCCCCCTTTTGTTGTGTGGCTGCTTGTTTCCCCTTTCAGTATCCTGCAAGGTAGTGTGCAGCCCAAGGGCAGGGTCCTGGAGATAGTATCACAGGTACAACTCTTCCATGACCAAATTGCTAGTATTTACAGCCTCATGGACTCTTGGTCTTTCCTTAATGTTGGCTTTTAATTTTTGGAGGAGTGTGTTCACCTCTTCCTTTCTCCCATGGACTTTGACACAGTAAAGATTCCCCATGCCCCTTGAAAACAGCGAAAACGGATTCCATCCACTTAGCTCCCATGGTTTCTGAGTTTATGCAATACTTCATCACCACACTTACAGAACTGAAATTAGCCAGCAGTTATTGTTTGCATTATTACAGGCAGCCCACAGCTAGGGAGTCAGTATGTGGTAGCCAAAGTATGCACTTTGCCACCAATCACAGGTGGTGACAATACAGTGTACACTTCACTGCCTGCTGTCATCACTCTCAACAAGACATTTCAGTGGTGTTGAGCTTTGAAATCAGATTTCAAGGCGACAAGAGCCCTCAGGATTGTGGAATTTAAAGTCAGTCTTTATCTTCAAAGCAGCTTGTGCAACTAACGTGCCATATTTTTGTTTATGCTAGTGCTACATCTGTAATCCTTAAGATTTGCCAAACTGATCACAAGGTAGCCATGGGGGAAGGGAAAGGGAAGAGAATGGAGAGATTTAATCAGAGCTATATTCCCAATATGTTGCCTATTAAAAACAAGTTTGCCTTCGCTACGTGAGGACTGCAACACGGCAGAGATCTGTCTTGTGCTCTTGTGGCACTGACATGTTGAAAGCCACATCACAGGCACGTCAGTTCCCTCTCTCTGTGGGGGAGAGGGTTCTTCCTTCAAATATCCTCTCTTGCTTTTTTCTGTGTTGTTTTTGAAGGCTTTCACCTCTTCTTTGCTATTTTCAAAGGGTGGGAGGAAAGATAAGGTTACGAGGCAGTTTGGGCACGGTTACATTCTGGCCCCTGGTGAATGAACAATGGGACGTGGAAAAACAAGGCATGGGAAGGGAAGGGAGAAGCCAGGACCAGATGGAGACACAGTTTTGGAATTAATCTTTACTTGCACTCATGAGAATTCACACAACAGTTGTGAAGTAAATGTTTGGGGAGAACCACAAGAAAGAAGTAACTTCCTCAAAGGGGCATCCTGGTTCCTTATAGATGCATTTGTAAGGTACATTTACATTTGCTTTGACCATATGATGCATTATGTCCTCCATGGGTAACCTGACTTGTAATGCCTGGTGATGCTCAGGAGCACACCGGGTTCGCAGGGTCAGTATTCCCACTGGTGTGTGCTCTTTCTAGTTTGGATGTCTCTGTGAGGTATCTGTCCAACTCAGAGAAAACTATATGCTCAGATACTGAAAGAGGAACTTTGGGGGGTGGAAATCATTGAAACTTTGTTTTAAACTTCAACACATTATTTTTGCTCAGGGTGAAAAAAAACCCATCAAAAAGGTTATAGGAAATCTATGTGCTTTTTTGGTAACATATTTGACAACCTAATCTGGAATAACCTGAAGTATATGGTGATATTTTATTAAATTCTGTTCTTTTCTGCGGCCCTTAGTGGGACAGAGCAGTGGGGCTGAATTTGGGGTGCTCAGGTGGGCTCCTGACAGACCATTCTGCCCTCTGTAGTTATAAAACCTTGATCAACGAGCATGTCATCAAGAGATTTCACTGCCGGTGAAGTTCACCTACACATGGCTGAGGCCAGAGGGATTTATCTATCAGCAATAGCAGTAAAAAACAAACTTTAAAAACAAATTAATGTCTACATTTCATTGGGAAGTTAGCCAGGGGACATACAACTGAAATGAAGAGCCTGGGTTGTTAATGACGCAGCAAGGCAGAGGAAGGTAGTCACCAGCTGCCAAGAGTTTTACTGGGTAAAATGTGTAAAAATCCCCTTTATCTGAAAGTGGCAAAAAGCCTCGGCACTTTGGCAATGATACTGAACACAGAACAGTGCAGCATAGTCCTTCACTTATCTCTGCTTCTGATTCAGTCATTTCATTTACTGCGCATTTGTGTACTCTGCATTTTTATGGGGATCCAGAGGATTTAACTGTTACTGGTTTGGCTGCTGCACTTAGTGTCATGCAGCAGCACCTCACACATGGGAATAATTTTAGATATGCCTTTTTTTTTTTCTTTTTTCCTTAATACAAGTGGATATGGCTTTTCTGTTTGCTTGGTTATAATCTGGTTTAACATTGAGATACTAAGATAAATGGTGCTCAAGGAAGAAGTTGAGCCTTCTGCTCCCTGCAAGCAGAAGCTGTGCTCTGTGGTGGCCACTGGGACAACTGGTTTGCCTTCAGGCCACAGACAGCAGCATAGGGTCTGTCTTCAGTCTACCTCCTTGAGATGCCTTGATGCACCCCGGGTTGATTGAATGATTCTCTCTAGAAAGAAGAGGAATAAAGTCCTTTGCCAGGAGCATCTCCAGTGACTTGGTCATTCAGAGTACATTTTAATGGCTTTGGGTAACACAGAGCTGACTCACTGCAGTTTCCAGACTCAGCATTAGGCCATGCCTTCGGAACATGATCAGTGCCCTCTTGTTTAATGTCAAATTGTACTTGCTTTTTGTTTGCCCTTTGACTTAGTGAGTGGAGCAACCCCACACCCTGGCAGCAGCTCACCTGTGGTGGTCGCAGCCAGCACTTCCTTGTAAGTGACCCTGCGGTGGAGGGCAAATAGTGATATAAAAACCCATGTGCCAGTTTTAAAAGGTTAAGGAGGCATTTTCACACTGTCTCAAGTTTGACTAGTGATATGAATAGCAGCTGAGTTAGGCCAGTGCAGAGTGAAAATGAAACTCGGACTTCAACGTGCTTATCAGGATAAAGAACCCATTCTCCCTCTCCACATGCCATGTTAACTGTGTCCTGTGTGTAGTTGTCTCTTGCCACTGACAGCCCCATCAGTCATCTCCAGCCTCTGATCCCTCCATCACTGCCTTCTTGTGTCCTCTGGTGTCTGCACTTCTGCAGAGAATCTCCCTGCAAGGTCCCCCCCAAAAAATCTGGGATGAGTGGGTTGAGTCCTGCCCTTGGAGACCTAGTGGGCCTCAAAAATAGGTATCTCAGATTTTTTTTGAGGAATGCTAAGGTAAACTATAAAGTCCTGCAAATGGATTTGACCTCACTGAAGTCAGTGAGAATTTGTGATTGGCTTTATTGGGAGGAGAATTCTATGCAGTTAATGCTCAGCATCTGCCTGCACCCACAGTGTCCTTGGAAAAATGTTGCCCTGAGATAGGTAGCGGCATATTTAGGAGAAATGGATTCATTTGGGAAGAGACAGGGAAGAAGTTAGAAACTGCAAAATGCCATGTGTGACCTTTAATGGTAATTTTCCCTAGAGCATTTTGTTTCAGAAAGGCAGAACTCACCTGTGGGAAGCACACAGAGACTTTCTGGTTAAACTGGAAATGGTTAGTAGGAATCCCTCTGCAAAATGTACCAGTACAGATGCTCCTGAAGCTGCTACATCTGCTTCTTTGAAAAACACTTCTTCCACATCCTCTGCTAAAGTGCCAATGTGCACTCTTGGGAGATGGATGAAAGCGCACTCCAGATTTTCACATGCCAAAGTGGGAATAATGATTCAGTAATTAATCCCTCCTTAACAAAACAACAAAATTACTTGAAGAAAAAAGAAGACAACAGTAAACACTATTAGACTTTTCTGCAACACTAGAGAAAAATGGGAACCATCCTAAAATTAGGTGCGTGTGTGCAGGGGGAACAATATCCTGCAGCATTGCCTGAGATACTGGTGAGATGAGCCTTTCTTTAATTGTCTCACGCATGTAATTTATTAAAGAAAAAAAAAAAGAAAGAACTGAACACAAAAATTTGCCTTTTGACAATGTGTTTATGTTTATCCCAATTTTAAAAATTGCTCAAGACTTACATTATCAGCAAGAAAATACGACCTTTATAATTCTTCTAGGGTCAACGATGATGATCAGCAAAATGAGTGTTGGTTGCGCAAATTAAGGGCCTGGAGGCACTCTTAACTTACTCAGTCAAGTTTCTCTTCAGACTTCAAAGCATTCTGGAGAGCAGAATACATGCGGCAAAACTCTTTGGGTCAGTGCTTCCTTTTTTAGTATTCATTTTCTGTCCTCCATTTACTGGCTGATTTCCAGCATCTTGGAGCCTAAACACAGACTGCAGAAAACAAGCCGTGCAACCATTGCTTGTTTTGGTGCAATAATAATGAATTTTGTCTGGGTAAAAGAAAAGGAGAATCTACTCGTAGCAGCATCACACTCTACCCTGCACAGAAAGAATAAAAGAGTCATCTGTCTCATTGTAACGTATATAATTTATAATATGTTTATGCTTTTTCTTTGCTGACAACTTTAATAAGTAGTTGCCCTGAAGTCCTAAATGGAAAAAATGCTACGGTTCTGGGCTCAGGTTTAATTCCTTCCCTCTAGCTTTCCTGTGAGAGTGTGTCTTGGGAGAAGAGGACCGCTTGGGATATTCCCGTCCATCATGCTGTTGTTGATATCCCTCCCTGATGACAAAGAAACCACCCACCATTGCAAGCCTCTCTCCACATCCAAAAATTACTGGTCTGTCCGTCAGTCCAGCAGAGAGGGCTGACAAGACATACTACACTCAAATGTAAAACACATGGCTGCAAACACTTAGTTTCCTGGCAATAATTAAGAATGCTACTTGGCAGGTTGGCAGCCACATAAAACAACTGTTAGTCAGCTTTAAATTTATTACTTTCCCAGCTTATTGAAATGAAACCCATATTATAAACGTATGTATGAAACGAGGCCTCAGATGATGAAACGACATGCAAATAAAGTCAAGGCAGAAGTAAATTCTCTCAGGAGAGGTTTAAAAAGTTGCTGTGTCCTAAAGCAAGCGAAGCAAAGTACACCTTCTGGGCTGAGCCACGTGAAAGCTCACTTGCCTTCCTTGACTGACTGCTGTTGAGCATCTGACAGACCAAAAGCATC
The DNA here is from genome assembly GCA_022605575.1 of Laterallus jamaicensis coturniculus. NCBI lineage: Eukaryota > Metazoa > Chordata > Aves > Gruiformes > Rallidae > Laterallus > Laterallus jamaicensis. The sequence goes on along the minus strand of JAKCOX010000001.1, from coordinate 76,145,589 downwards.
AAAACACTCTCTGAGTTTGATACGCTAAAAAATAAGGGAGAAAAGCTAATTGCCCTTAGGTTTGCTTTCACCTTTATAATTATCTAGGGAGGGTCTTTATGCAGGATATATGTATGTAGGCAACGTTATTAGACCTTTTGCAATTACTGTGAATGAAATAAACCAGTTGCTGGCTGCCCTTCTGCTGTGTCCATGCCATTCTACCTGGACCGTGTGGCAGCACAGCCTGGCCTAACTGTACCCTCAACCCCCATGGTCATAAACCCTCCCCTTTGCTGATAAACAGATGTCAGCTCTATCCTCCTGTAGCATCTGATTTTTTTTTGCTGGCCCAAACAACTCAAGCTGTTCCTGTCCCTCTCCATGAGCCACATTCTCCATGCTGCAGCTCGTTGTAGAAAAGCCCGATCCAGCTTAACTTCATCTAAGTGAACTTTTGGGGACAAACACAGGCTGCCAGTAGAAGGGAGAGGGGCTTGTCCTGCACCATGCACGAGCCCATGGTTTTCCTGCACCCTAGGACCACAGGGCATCCCTCCAACTCAAAGGCAGGAGGAGCAACCAAACTCCTCTGGGTGTCCGGGCAGCGGATTCAGCTGCAGTGCAACATTGTTAGGTACACTTTTTTTCCCTGCTGGAAAACAATGATTTACGATTATCTAGCGCCTGCTTTTGAGGGTCCTGAAATGATTTCAAAATTTAGATCCAAATCCCGTAAACACTTTGCCATATGACTGACTTGTCTTGCATGAAGCAACACTTGCCGGCTCTTTGAAGTTTCTCATAAAGGAAAGCTGTACATGTGCTAAAGTGTTTGCAGAATCAGCTCCTTGGAGCTAAATTCCCATTTTGAATGGTTGAGCTGCTCTTCCCGCAGCCATGGCCTCTTGAGGGCATTTGGGTTTTCTCTGGGGTGGAAGAGCCTTGGGTGCTTGTGCTGCAGTGAGGTGATGCTGTGCCGTTTGTTGCTCTGAGCCCTTCCTTCTGCCCTGTGGAGGGGATCACAGCAAATCTTCGTGCACTAGCCTGGCCTTCCTGGTGAGTAACTGTTTCCAAGGGATTCATTGAGCTGGTATTCCCTTAAGTGTATAGAAATGAGAAGCTCCTAGCCAGAAACTACATTAAAGAACTGTCTGATCATCTGCTTGCAAGGTCTTGACAAACCTTTCAGTGGAGAATGTTGTAGGCAAATTACTTGGATTGTAATGCATGTTCTTAGGAATAGCACCCTGACTTCTCCAGAAGACCTAGCACCTATAGCTTGGTATAGCCAAGAAGCCATGTGATCGATCAGCTTGCATGCTCAGTTAAGTTCACCTTCTTGACTGAGATTTTTTTTTTCCCTGTAAACTTCTACTGAAAATCCACATGTGTAAAAATGAAATGTGCCAAAATACTTATTTTCAGGCTGAAAACCTCAGATTTAAAAAAAAAATAAAATATTTAAGCATCCTTGTCTGGCCATGGCCATAAGATCCGTCCTGGATAATGGAAAATCAAAACCAGTATGCATCTGTTGATTGTCTTCACATCAGTGAAAAATATCATTTCAGAGAGAAATAGTTCCATGAATCTCCTTGTATGATCATTTCCTAATAGTGAAGCCAACAATGCATCAGTTGTTGTCAAAGCAGAAACCAATGACCAAACCAGCATTACAGAAACAGACAATTATTTTGTCTCTAACAATTTGTTACTGTCTTTTGTAGCTAATATTCTTACAGTATCCCAGACAGAAACATTTTCACCCAGGTAGTGACTGATTTAAACTTAAACATAGACTGTGAAATAACAAAATAGATGCCCAAAGCCCAAACCACATTGTTACCTTTCTCCTAAATCATTACAAATCTGTGTGTTCCCACTGACAATGTGAGCACCTGGATTCTGGGTAAGCACAAAAACTCAAGGAAGCAAGGAAATAATGTCTCTGTGTGAAGGGGACCTATGTCAGTTGTTAGATGGAAATGAGCAGACGTGGAAATAGCAAGGAAGAGATGGATACTTAGGACACTGGAAGTAAGAAGGCTGAGCATTAAAAGGAACAAAGGAAAAAATATAGGTTGGGGGAAGTGCAGTGCTGAAGGGGGAAAATAGTGAAAGAGAAAGTAGACAAAGTAAGTTTATGGGAATGTAAGAAAGGAGGAGAAAGGTAAAAAGAGAGCGGAAAGTGTAGAAGGAAAAGACGTGAAGCTCAAAGCTGGGGGAAGGAAGGAACGGGGGAAGAAGCAACAGAATAAAATGACTATTTGAGAGAAGAAACAGAAAAGGGGAAAAAACCCAACATGAGTGAGTCATAAATTGATGTGCTTTTTAAAAAAGTAAGCTCAATTCCAGTATGTTACAGTAAATAAAAAATACACACGCATTTTCCAGGCTGCGTGCATATACATTTCTGTACAGATAGATACACTTACACCTAAATGGACATCTTGAGCAGCCTATAAAACCATACCACAATCCCCTCGGAAAAACCACAACTGTAAACCGTGCACATGCACACATGGTTGTGGTAAATGGAGAGCAGTTGTGATAGACATTTCTTGGCTGCTTAAAAGATACTGCCCAGACAGCTTTCATCCCTTCTGGTAGGCTGGCTACAGCGGCGGGGAAAAGCACAAGGAAGAGGCCAAGAAAGTCTGGAGAGGGAAAGTTTTCCCAGAGTCCTTCGTATCAGCACAAAAGAGCGAAAATAATACCTGGAATAGGTATTAGTTAATCTAGCTACCTGGAAAGAAAAATGAAATGAGGCTGGAGGAGGTGGAATAGTGAAACTTGTTGTGTAACAAAACCTGTGCTATATGCAAAGAAGCACGGGAAGAGGAGTTGCTTTATGCCACTGCACAGCCCAGTACATTCAGGTGACACTGTAAAAGAAACCACCACCACTGCCCCCAAATTCACGATGAAAACAAGCAGAAGAGGAGAGAAATAAAGGAAATCAAAGCAGTTTGAAACCAGACCAGTTTCTCCTCTGCTTTTTCTCAGAGAGATGAAACATGAGACAGTCAGTGTGCTGATATGAGGACTGCATTTCTGTTGCAATTCTCTGCTTTGATTTGTGAAGACTATTCGCAATTTTGGCACTTTGGTCTGAAATTTCCCAGTGTCTCTCCTCCACCCATGAAATAAAAATTACATTTTTCTGATGAAAGGTGTTGAGGCAAAGCTGAAAAAAAAATATCTAAGTTCTTTCAATAAAAAAACCCCAAACCAGGTAAATAATACCTGGATATTTTATTGAAAATACTTATTTTGCAGTATGGAGAAAAATAATTATCACTACATTTTTTTTCATATTTTTTGCATTTCTAATTGCTAGGTTTTGTAATCATGTGCTCCTGAGTCATGGGGTTAGATTTAAAAATAAAAATAAAAATTGTCCATCCCAGGTGCTAACTTTGGGGGTGTTTGTGTACATTAGGGATCTTTATTTGCTGAAACCCCTTTGTTCTGGGTGAGTGGAGTTCTAAATCATCACCACTCCCTAAAATTTCTGATGTCCCCCCATCTGATACAGCCTTGGAGTCTGTTCTCTGGCAATTTTCCAGTTGCCAACTGAAGTTCCAGTCAATAATGGCATTCTCTTAATAGATGTCAAGGACAGAAATTTTATGATGTACTGTACACATGTGCTACTAAAAATTTGCAGCAGGGCAAGTAATTTGTAATGAAGTTTTTTCGCTTGTGAATTATCTGCAGACAGATTGGCATTTTATTTTCCTAATCTGATTTATTATTTTCAGTTTGGGTTTGATTTCAACTGGTGATTTTTGATCTGCACTTTTTTGTCCTGCCACCATCTTTTTGTTAGGAAATTCTGATACTATACATTTGAAATGGGACCTTTCAGCTGGATGTCTGGTTTGCTTTTTGTGATCTGATTGGATGAGGGAAGTTCTCTAGTTTTGCATTTCTGGTGGGCATACCCTCAGTATGAGTTGGGCATTAGCTTTCTATATCCCATAATGTTTGCTTTCATCTAAGAAAAGACAAAAAGCACCACTTAGGCTTAATGAAAACCTCTGTTCACATTAAAAAAGGAGTTGGTGCTGTTACAGATTTTTCCTGAATTGTCACAAATTGTCCAGTGAAAAATTATCTTCTGTTTTCTTATCTTTAATGGCTCACACACACAAAGCAGTTTTCTCCTTCAGAAGAGAGTGGACATAGTGTCTGCTAGAAACAAGAGATGCTGACAATTGCTGAAACTAAACTCCAGGTTGTGGGGATGGAAGTCAGCACAGGAACTGCAGAAATATCCCATTTGCTTTAACAGGATCTGGCATCACCCCTAAAGATGTCCTCTAAACCACTGTGGCTTTGTTGGATGTTCACCTTTTGAGCTGACAAAGGTGAAAGCAGAGAGTGTGTGAATGGGTGACTTCCACTCTGTTGGGAGCAGGAGGCAGCGCCGGCCTTCAGAGGTGTCCATCACACCATCTGCACCAACACTGGGGGCATGGGAGGGCTGTGGGGCCATTATCATGCAAAGACAAGGCAGAGACCGTGAACAGGGTCCGGCATTCCTGGACTTCGAGGAAATGTTTAATGTCGAGGCATGGTTTATGTCAATCATACACATAAAACACTGTTACTGTTACCGGGGCTGCGTAAGCCCATAAAGATGCACTTTTAAACCTTTAAAAGTAAGGTACCGTAATTACATCTAATAGAACCCTCAGGGTCTCAGGGGTGCCTTTCCTGCTTTTAAGATACCCAAGGTAGATGAGGTAAAGGAGAAAAAAACCTTCCTTAAAGCTCTGAGGGCAGAAAAATGCAAATACCGTCCAATTCGGCGTACAAGATCTCCCAAGCCTTGATTTATTTGCTTTAATAACTGTGGGACCTCTCTCCACTTCTTGGCTTGAGAAATTGAAGCCATGAGGTTGTGAGAATGTCTTTCTTCCAGAATAATCCGCTCTAGTGCCAGTCATTGGGGAAAGCCAGCAGGCTTGCTTTATTTGAGCTGCATGATGCTCTTTTAAAATTTATTTTAAATCTAACTTTATCCTAGAACAGCCTCCTTTCACACACACACACACACACACACTCACACACAAAGGCTATTTCTGGGAAGTAAAAGGCTTGGCATTGGCTTACAGAAAGGTGTGAGTGACTCCGCTGTGGCTAACATTGCGTAATGGTTTTATGATGCGACCATGTTTCTTCCTGAGCATAGATGACTGATCTGTGCGCTTCTGTGCTTACTTTCTTCCCTGAGGAACTGTGGGTCAGTCGCTGTGCAGGCTTTCTGCTGGAAGCAAGGATGGCTCCTGTCGGAGGAATAATGAAAAAAGGAATTAGGCATCCAAAAATCAGGGTGATGTGCAAGCCATGGATTAAAATCAGATTGTTCAGGTTGTTGCTATCTGCTGCCTCTCATTGTCTCTCCCACCCTGGCAGGCACTGCTTGCTGCCTTTGAGGGAGAGGCCCCTGGTTGCAAGCCCAACACAGGGCATGGCCCCACACTTCCTGGCCATGCTGGAGACAGACACGGCAGGCACACAGCCCGGCACAGCACCCAGAGGTGGCAGCAGCCTAGCCAGGAGCATGATGGAGGGCTGTACCCCACGGCAGCTACCACCATCTGATTTCAATTTGCTGCCACATGTCCAGAGCGCAGGAGCATCTCCCACCACATGCATGGCGCAGAGCTGCCGGCTCAGTGTGCCAGCCCCAAGGGGGAGGTAGGGCAAGGGACATGATGGCCATCCATCCCTCACCCACCAGGACACAGGGCTGGACCCTCCAGCAAGATTTCTCACCTGATGAGGTTTGTTTCCCATTGGACCTACAGAATCCCACTCTGGATCTGCTTTGGCAATGAAAGGATTTGGAGACAGTGACAGAAGTGTGGGGAGGAAAAGGTTGATGGTGCAGTATAGCACAGTCCCTAGAAAACCTGGATTATTTTTTTTCCAGGTATATTTTGAAACTGAAACAACCCCCCGAGGTCAGAACAGTGCTTTTTGAAGTTCCCTATCAAGTGTAACTGGCAGGGGCCCATAGACCAGCACCACAGGCTGCATGAAGCTGTGGGGACCTAGCATGAGTTGGGAATTATTCAACAAAACACTCCTTTGTTATAAAATGGCAGTTCGTTGGCCCCAGTATTTTCATGAAAAGAAAGGTTTCTGACTTCTGACATGAAAATTCTGGACAAACCAAGACATCATGTCCCAAAATAACTTGCTATTCAGGGCACTCCAACATGAACTGGTTGGAGCTGAGCCTGGAAACTGTATTTTTCATATTACAGGTGAATTTCCAAACAGCAGGCTGTCGTAAGACAGATGTTGGCCTCTTTTTTATAGGAAAACATAGCTGGTGGGTCTGAGCACTGCACTCGTTACGATTCAGTAAACCTGGGGCTTCACAAATGGGGAAACTTTCCTACCCAATTCTCTAATGAACAACTTGGAAAACTTTTTTTTAAAATCTAATTTGCATATCTTGTGTGTGCAACCGCTTATTTATATATATGAATATCTGTTAATAAGGGACAGAAGAGGAGGAATGAATCCTGGTCTAAATATACACTGTTTTAAGAGTGGTGAATTGAATGAAAAGAAAAAGCCAGGAAATTCCAAGCTGAGGTTCCTAGTTGACAGTACATCTGTCACTTGTATCTTGATATGCTTTTTATTTCCCATGACAGAAAGAATTTCCATTTATGAGGATTCACTTTAAATTTGAATTTCCTGATTTTTGTCAAGAGGTGGAACGGTTTTAACGGTACATACGTGATTAGCAGTTTTAATCTCTTGGTTGGTTATTGGAGACAAGCCCAACATTATTTTAAATGCCTCGACACCTTTCCAAGTTGGTAATTTCAGGGTTCAGATGCAACTAAACTTTCCCGAACTGGCACTAAAGCTCTTGGCAAAGAGATTGGGGTGTACTGTGCATCTTCTTTTCCTGGCAGGAGGGCTCCCCTCTGCCTGCAGGCTGGGTTTCCCTGGCCTCTGGCTGCTCCAGCTTCCCAGAGTTTATTTGCAGTGTGTGGTAATCTAAATTCCTCATGAACACCTTCCATCACTTGCTTGCTGATCCGTGTCCTGTTCTTTTGGCTGAATTACATTTTAAAGTCCCTCCTGGCTTCCCTCGGTCGGGTCTGACGCTGGCTGCTATGAAATGACCCTTGTCCCGAATGACTATCACTCATGTTTGGCCTAAAAAAATACAATGTACCTATAGTGTTAAAGCAAATAAGCCACATGTCATATTAGCAAATATGTGCAGTTAAAGACCAGTAGACCACCTCGTATTGTCTTATGATTCATATTTAAATATTTCTTCCCTCAGAGGTGGGAACTCAGTCGGACACAGTCTGTGTGGCCCTTTCCCACCAGTCCTGAGTGACCAATAATTAATTTATGCTGAATGTAATTACTCCCTTGTTAACAGTAGTTTTTCTGCACTTTCTCTCGGTTGGCTCTGGAGACGTACATGTTGAGTGTGATGTATGACTCCTGGCACAGAATGAAACCCTAGTCCTGTGAAAAGACATAGATAAAGTGAGGTTGCTCCATTACTCGCTAATGAATTTATAGGCTCACCGCTCTTATCTGAAGTACAGCAGAGAAAAATTCTTAGAGGCTATTAGTGTAGTCTTGAAATAAAGATATTGGGGCTTGGGTTTAGCCATCCTTCTCCATCCTGTCACTTCAGTGGGCACTTCAAAACAACAACAACAAGAAACGGTTTTAATCTAAAGGAAGGAGAGCGAGACAGACAGCTGCTGTGGCCCGGGCTGTGAGTTCGCCAAGAAATGCCAGGACTGAAAAAGCAAGGAATAATGAAAATACTCCCCACGTGATGATTCCTTAATGGCACATAGGCGTGTGCACGGCTACGCAGTACAGCAGGGGATGCATTAAAGATACTGAGCTGCTGCAGCTATTGTGTTTCAAAGCGGTAGTCATGCTAATGTGGTGCTGGCAGGCAGGCATGAGCCTTTCTGGAAGGCGCTATAATAGCTTCCTAGAAATTAAAGACAGAAGGGACTAGCGGATCATATACCCCGTCCTCTTAAATACCGCAGGCTGCTAGCATTCATGCAAATACCTTATAGCAAGTCCAAAGCTGTCAGTTAAAGCAAACATTTCAGCCTTAAAAAGTTGAGCTTGCTGTCAGCGGCAGTAGAAATCCAGGGCATAGTGCCTCCTGGATGAGCATCCCTTGTGCTGATGGGATACAAGGTATGTTCAAAAAGCTCAGGCAATTCTGCCAGGCAAAAGTCATGGCCCAGGTCACAGCAGTATGTAGAAAACCCCCAAGATCCAGTAAGTCTCGTCAAGAAGAGAAAAACCCTTCCTCCATCCAAAGTTGGACATCTATCTCTGAGTTAGTGAGCAAGGCACATCAACTGTGGTGGGGCTCTGCTATCCGTGAACAAGGATAATTCAGTGGGTGGGGAGGGAATCAGGAAATGGGAGCTGAAGTATTGCATGGAGAAGGAAAAAAAAACAACCCTTCTCTTGGCTTTACCACATCAAGAACCGCTTGTTTTGGCATGTATGAGAAGTTTCTTGAAAGACAATTAAAAAATTAGGTGTGTCAATAGACTTCTAGCTGTTGTGCAGAAACCTGTATTTTAAACTGTAGGGGGTAACAAGGGCTCTGCTGCAGTCTGCTGGGTAATATTTAATTTATAACAGTCAGCAGACCTAATGTGGTACTGCCACACACTGAACGGGGTAGGCAATAAACCCCCTCGGAAGATGGTAGGGGGGGAAGTTGACAAGGGCTGTTGGCTTCAATATAAAACTCTGAAAAGAAGAATGTGAGGAAATATTTACAGCTGAAATAATCAAAGCAACTGGTAAGTGGTCATTCAGGACTTTACTGGGAAAGGCGCTGCTCTGAGGGTGGCAGTGCCACTTTAGGAGGTCCTTCGTCGGAGAAATGGAGCAAGAGCTAGAGGTCAACAGGTCAAACAGGGATTCCAGCACTGGTCTGCTTATCTCCAGAAGTCTTCTTTTTGTAATATGGGGAAGTAGGGTCAGAAAGAGATGGTGAAAGCCATTTTACCTTCCTGGAGCTGGAAAAGCTACCCCAAATGTATTTTGGACAGAGTGACCCAGGAAGAATCTTGCCAACTCTCAGAGGGTCTGAGCAGAATCCAGCTGGTGGGGCATGAGGGGCACCAGACTCATGTTTCAGATCCACTGTCCCTCTCTGTCCCTTGTTGCAGAGTTCCTCTGGGTTTGCCTTCAAGAGGATAGCATGTGACTTCTGCACAGCCCAGAGAAGGGGCAGGTTTTTGCAGTGGGCTGGTGGGGACAGAGGAGGTGGGTGGCCAGAGGTCTGAGCCGGGGTGTCCTGGCAGTGCTGGAAGCCATGAGGCTGCAAGCCTGCCTGGCAGGATGCGGCAGACTGCATTTCCCTTCCTTCCTCACGGCCTGGCTTAGTGCTCAGGGTTCCTGACCACAGCAGCGGCTTTTTTCATGGAGAACAAAGCCCTTTTTATTTCTTTTTTTTTTTTTTTTTTCTCCCTTGGATTTGGCTGTTGGAAAGGAGCTAGAAACTATTTGCACCAGGAAATACAGGCTGAAGAATGAGTGTGTCAGCCCAAGTCCACTTGGCAGGGCTGCTTCGACTGCAGAAGTGAGGCAGCAGCGCGTTAGGAGGCCTGCTAATTGTCAGTGAAGACAAAATGAATAGCTGAGGATTAATTGAGTGCTTCTACTATTGTTTTTCTAGAAGAAAACTTCTTGTTTCTAGGAAAGAAGCAGGGATGATGTTTCTGCTCAAACACAGGTTTTTAGTTGTCTGATATTCACTGGGTCTTCTGGAGCTATGCAAAAAGGTATGATCTCCAGAAATGCCCTTCACTATTGAATTCTCAATGCCAAATCTCAGACTGGTCACTTTGCTTTTGGGGACTGTTGTCATCAAATAGCACAGGAGGGAAAATGTTTCTTTAATGTAAAATGTGGACACAGTAATGAGCAGGATTTTTTTTAACGCAGACTGAACTGACTTTCTCTTTTGAAGGGAAAAGACTTGCTGTAATGTATTGTCTCTGGTGAGCACTCTTCTTCCAGAAAGTGGTAGTCACAAGTCTTACAGGGTAAAGCCCACTTGCTTCCCAAAGCCAGGTTTAAAGTGTTATGCCACCTTAGGTACAAATCACAATGCATCAGATATAAAGCAAGGCAAATCCCCCTCTGCTGCTGCTGAAGGCCTCTAGAAGAATTTTGTAGAAAAGCAGAAATTCAAGTATTTTGTACAGACACCAATCACTGTATCGCTGGCTGCAGGTTTTGGTATCAAGGTACTGAAACTGGCAGCTCTCTAAAATGTAGACTTTGTCAAAGGAGAGACAGTATATCTTCTCAATTCTTTTATGTGGACAGCTTTCCTTTATTAATCTTTATATAACTTTGTAGTCATGATACCACAGCTTCTGATGTGCAACTGCTTAGATGGAAGGAATTGATCACTTCGGTAACATGGGGACTTACTTGGCGTTACTCAACATTTATGTCTAACCTGAATATGTGAGAGGTTTTTAAGCATTAAATCTTACAAGAGGAAGGAAAAGAAAGAAGAAAAGTTTTCCTTTTCACACCACACCAGATCTAGTTGAGACTGGATACATGGAATAAATACCAAGAGTGAAATTCTAGACCCATTGAAGTTAATGGCAAAATTCCCGCTGACTTCAGCTGGGCCAGGATTTCACCCTTTGAGTATTTCCAGCTCAACCAGAAGCAGGAAATACTGGAAAGCTCTTGACAGGGCCCGTTCTCATGATAATTCCAGTTCAAATTTTCAGGCCCTGTTATTCTGCATTGTTTATATCACACAGTAAAATAAGAAGGGTGTTGGGAATATGCTGTGCTAGAAATACTTTGGAAGGCAAATGTAGAAATAGAGGTGAGATTTAAATTAAAGGGAAAAAGGATGAATGAGGTGACTTCATGTAGAAAGTGATAGAGTGGGTCTTGGGTTGACTTTATTAGCTCACTATTACATAACAGAATGGTTGTAACATTCTGTGGAAATGACATATGAGCTGGCATACTACATTTATATAATTTTCACTGAACATAACTCCTGCACAACGTGGAAAATGAGTGCACTGAAATCTTTACCTCAAGCTGCGCTGCCGTGCTGTATGCTTTATGCTGTATGCACAATGCTTTCCCACAGCTCTGCAGCAGTGCTGCTGCAAGCTGCCCCAGGATGGACAAGTGCTGCAGAATACAGTAGTCTTTCATAGAAAGGTTATTAGAAGGAAATACAACCGATGTGGCCTGAAGGCTTTGGACAGGAAAGGGCCTCTCTCTGCCACCATCTGTTGGTGAATCGGGGAAAGAAAGTACATTGGATGTCCTCATCTGCAGAGGCCTGCCCAGACCCCAGCTGCTCAGGTTCTCCCCAGAGTAAAAATTTTTCTCTGTCCAGCTGCAGTGTCACAAGGGTGACATGGCAACACAGAGACCCGCACCTGCATGCATCTCTATCCAGAACCCCTCCTGTGCTTCTTCTGGGATGTCTGCAGTACCATGAGAGAAACAGCGGCTCAGCCTGTCAATGAAAGGAATAGGAAATTAGCCTTATTTTAAAGAAAAACGTTTAAGGAAGGGCTCCCACAGAGCTGGGCTTCTGCAGTGCCTCCCCAAGGGACCCTGTACACCCAGAATGACTCCACAACCTGCCTGGCAGTGACCAAGTATGAACACAATCTACTCCCGCCATAATGTTCTTGTTTGCATGCCTCCCTTCCTCTCTCATGGTCTTCTGAAAACCAGAGCTCAGGAGCTGGCTGCTCTGGCTCAGGTTTTTGACTGTTTTCCTGTAGTCCAAGGCTGCCCTGGAGGTGTGAGCACTGTACTCCCTCCTTGAAGGGATGGTGGCTGCGGGATTTATGTCCCTTTCCCTCTCCCACCTTCTCCTGGCTCCAGGGACCTTAAATTCTGGGAGAACTTGCCTTTTGGTTGGAAATGACATTTCTAACTAGCCATAGGGATATTTGTTACAGCTGGAGAGTAATTTCAACAGTCTGTGCATATTCAAGGTGTCCACAATGCCCCCTCATATTTCCACTATTTTTCAATAGCCATTGTGATCCTAAAGTATCCATCAGTCAGATGTCTTTTCTCCTCATTAGCCATCAAATACAGGCAAAGTCAGTATGCCTGGATTAGTCTTAGGTAAATGTAGGGAGAGTTTCCTAGGAATGGGGATTATGCCTGTCAGAGCCGACAACTGGATTTTGGCCTTCTCTTGCCACTGGGAGTAGCCACAGTGGACCATACTGGTTGAGGAGGGGGCGATGATGGTGAAGCGTGCTTGAGCATTCCTTGAGTTACTTCTCTCCTGAGCCCAGTAACCGATATGATTTCCAGGTGAGCACTCAGACCTGATTTAAAGATACAAAGAGATGGGCTGTCCCCCACCTTACTCAGTAAGTGCTTTATGAAGAATCATCGTGAAAATGCAATTGCTTTTTCCGGTTTGTACTTGTCTGTCTTTCAGGCTTCAAGCAATTTGTTCTGGCCATGTCTTTCTTTGCTCCATTAGTAAGCAGAGCCTGAGTAACCCACCAGTTCCTCCTGGTGAAGGTATTACCCAAATGTAATCAAGTGGCTTCTCAATCTTCTTGATAACTTAAACAGATTGAATTCTTAAAGTGCTTCAGTTTAGGACACTTTCTTCAGTCTCTGAATCATTTTTATGGCTCTCTTCTGCACCTTCTCCAGTTCTTCAATATCCTTTTTTTATAATGTGAACATCAGAAGCCCACAGAGTGCTGCAGTGTCCAGTTAATGGGCTGTAGATAAGTTTCTTGGTCTGTTTCCTGAAGTCAACGCTGGGTTCCATGGCTTTCAGGCAGAGCAGAGGGAGGGCAAGCTCCTGCCTGCCAGTGAGGTTTTTATTTTATTTTTCTACTATTGTGAGCAGGGAGTATCACCTATTAAGGTATTTTAGTGGTAAAGGTATTTAAGAAAAGAAAATCGAAGAACAGACATTTAGTGAGCCTAGAAATGCTGGGTGAAGAGGTTTATTTCTCTTTAAAATGATGCCAGGTTTATTGCTGCTGACAGCACCTGGCAAAAGTCTTACAAAACCACATAATGTAAGGGGAACTCCCCGTTTTTGTTAGTAGAAGGCTTGCATGAAAGGATTTTTCAGTCTGTGGGTTCAGGCTGCACCTTCACTAATTTAACGGAGCAGGATGACGTAAGGGACTATATTGGAGAATGCCTGCAATGTTCTTAGTTGCTTGGGCAGCTGTCAATTTTTTCAATGTCAAACAAAACTAAATAAACAAAAAAAAAACAGGAAGAAGAAATGGCAGCAGTTTTTATTCATAAAGGTTATAACCCTCATGTGAGAGAACAGTCACAGGGACTATTAAGAAAAAAACATGTGAAGAAAATTTGGGTTTTAAACTGCACAGTTATAGATGGAAACTTACCTGGAGAGCAGGTCTCCACATGGCCTCACCTCGCTGCTGTTCCCATACACATTGGGATGACCACTGGCACAGCAGCCAAGGAATTGCCACAGATTTAAGACTGTTTTCTCAGACTGGGTCTGCTGGAGGCTAGAGGCTGAAGGGCTACGCAGGGTGCTGAGAGGAGTCAAGACACTGAAGTGAGACAGAAGGTGCTTTTGAGGGGTGAGAACTGGTTTCCATTATGCTGGTGAGAATCAGGAGACTGAGGAAAACAGTGAGATGCCACTGCTCGCCCCAGGACTGCCTGAAGGAGAAAACGGTAGATGCACAGACGTGGTGGGGCAGCAGAAGGAAGAGCAGGAAGCACAAGCATGGGAAGGTGATCTGCAAGAACCACAGAGGCATGACACAGCAGTGGGCTGCTGTATTTCTGTGTTTGCAGGTAAAAGGATTTAACGAAGTAGCATGACTGCCCAGCCTTACAGCCTAAAGTCTGTGTCTCCTGGGAGTGAAAGTGACTTGCCTCCACTCTGTGACAACTGTAGGGGGTAAAAGAAGGAATAAGCTCTTTTCCTCTGCCTGAAAAGTATACCATGGGCAAGAGCATGTCTTAAAATAGAGCCACAAACTGTGGTAAAAGCAACTCAAAGCCAAACCCAAACTCTTTCAGATGTGGAGGTCTGTATTAACGTGAGAGATGAAAACCAGAATCTCATCTGGCCAATCTATTCCCCATTAAAAGCCAGTTCCAGGAAACCCAAGTACTCCCCCACGCTGGGAGGGCTTGAGCTCAACATGCCTGGATTATGAACGCAGCTATCAGCTCAGGAGATGAAGATTGATGTGTTTCTGGTCCTAAATGCAGAGTTTAATAGGAGGGCATTTTCTGTGGCCAAGCTGGATGCTTGGTTGACGCCAGGTGAGAAGGGAGCCCAGAAACCGCTCTGTCTTTACTCTGCTTTTACACTGCAGGAGCATTGCAGATGAGCTTTCTCTTTCACAGCATACCCAGGAATTTGCAAGCTTCAGGAAGTCTTCCTTAGATAATAATTTCTTTTCCTCTCAGATGTTTCCTTCTACATGCTTGATGCATGCAAATACATGCTTAAAAGCATGTACTTTCCCGGTCTGGTAAGTGTATTGAATGATAATACAGGGCTTCAGTTTCTTAAAACAAGACACAGTGAAGGTACAGGATGTTTGGATGCTGGTGTGCAAATAAGGTCAGGGTTTATCATTTCATTCTTTTCATTTCATAGAAACACAAATACATCTGGAGACAAGACCTGTGGTCATTGAACCACAATCTCTCTGGATTGCTTCCACCTCTGCTGTGGTCATCACTTAATAAATGAGGTAGAGAATCCAGCCTAGCGCTGGAGAGCTTCAAGATATTTGGGATTTGTGTGCCATTTGGGACTTCTGAAGATGCTTGTTTATGGGAAGTTGCAGTGAGACTTCATGCAGCATCCTCCAGAGCTGCCAAACTACTGTTGTCATAAACAGCCTCCTAGATAACAGCCTTCAGATAACAGAAAATCTCTATCAAATCAATGTCACTTGCTTCTTTTAGAGAGCCATTTAAACCTAATCTTTGTCAGGGTAGAGTTTAAAAACCTTATTGGTTTTGCAATATTTTGGAAGAAGATAGATTGGGAGACTTTTAATGCACGTGATCTGATTTAGACACAAAATTTAAAGACATTATTGGAGGTTGGTGGAACATTCCTCTGTCAGCAATTCATAACTGTTGGAAATGTTTTAAAAAATCCTTTTTTAGAAAAAGTGTTATTTTAGTCTTTTCTATCAAACTTTGAAAATGTCCTTCATCTCCAATACTTTAGCTTGAATTTAAAAAGAAAACTTCTGTCCATTGCTGAGGAGAACAATCCTGTTTTCCAACAAATTCTGCAGTTTGAAAGAGAAGAGTTTCTATTTTCAAGGAAGAGGATACTGCCAAAACTTCAAATTTTTGTATCAACAGGCTCAGGGTTTGACTTGGATAGCTTTTTTTTTAATTATTTCTCTGGAAGAGGCCAGATATTTTTTCCAAAAACATATGCATTGCTACTAATATATATATATATATATAGTTTGGCTTTGATGCAACAGCATTTTTCAATAAAAATATCTGAAATATTCCGACAGCTATCAAGAATATTTATTTACCTTCAATCCTCCTTCATCTCTTGAACAAAAAGCTTTCAAAATTTTCTGAATGCAGAATGAGTTCACAGCTGGTGTCCTCTTGCTGTTTGTTTTTAAGCAGTAATATGTGAATATTTTGTCATTTGTAGGATCATAATGCTCAGGTTATGGCAGGTACAGATGAATGGCATCACTAAAACTGGCAGTGTGCTATAACTCAAGCAGAGCACCTAAGCTAGAGATGCGGATGGGCATGTGAAGCAACACTTAACTGGGGGATTCTTGATTTCTGCTAAAATTTACAGTCCTCTGATTACATTGTCAACTGTAAGGTGGGGGAAAAAAAGGTCTTTTTAGAAACCTGTGGCTTCTGATCAGCTTGTCTTGTAGGTAATGTGATTGTCTGAAGGCAAATACAGGCACCGAAAAGAGGGTTCTGTGCATTTGTTTGTATTTGTGTGCAATCATTTTGTTTTATTTTGAGGTTTTTATAAAAAGGAAGACCTAAAGATCCTGATTTACAAGGCTGATGTCTCTCTGCAATGGCAGTAATCACAGCTGCAAAATGTATTTTATCAGTTCAGCTCCAGAAAGGCTTAATTTTCTAATTCTCTGACACTCTTACTCATTTGGTTCCCTGTCAAACTTGATGCCTTTCTGGGAAAGACCATCTTTTGTCCCTTACTATAAAAATTGAGCGTTCCTTTTATTCTTTGCAAGGACATGCATTGTCTTAAAAGTTTGTGTCACCAGTCAAAATAACGCCATCCCTTCTGAAAATATTTTCATTTTCTGACATGCACGGAGGTGCCATAAAGCGGTGCTGACAACTTCATCTCTCGCATTCCACAAATCTTATCAAGATATATCATCAGAAAACCGCACGGGTTATATCCGGACTCTGACAAACCTGAAACATGGCCTGCCAGCCACAGATAAGGCTTGAAATGTTGGTCAGTGAAAAGGTGATAACAGTAACAAGGATCAAATGCATGTACAACTTCACCTTTAGACAGCTGTGGGTTTTTTTGGCTGAGCCGCGATATTGGAGAGATCGTTGCTCTGCCTTCGCCGATACACCGACACGCTGCGTGCAGCAGATCGGAGATAAAGCGTGGGTATGGGATGGCCATAGGTAGCCTGTGTTTTGGGAGAAGTCTTGTGCTTCCTCGTGGGTCACCAGGAGCACCGAATAACTCCAGGGGAGGCCCAACGCTTTGTTTGAGGGATCAAAAGGATTGTGGCGCTTTGTTGTTCCAAATGTGGAGAGAAATTGCAAAACGCCACAGCAGAAATAATAAGTGCAGCCCGTCCCTTCCCCCTCAAAGCCTTCTACAGGAGGTCTGGCCATCTTTTTAGTCCTCAGAAGGAAAATCTGAAACAAAAAATAAAACTCCTCAAAGCCGTTCCACAAAACAGTAAACTGGCTCTATACATATTTTTGGTTAATCTTGGGATTTAAATGTATCACTATTATCGTAAAAAAAAATAATAAAGCAAGCAGTTCTTAAAACGGAATTTATAATCATTTGCTTAATGGTGCTTTCCCCATGCCATCCGTTTCCAAACAGAGCTTAGTTTATGGCTATCATAAGAGATTGCGTTCCCTTACAGTTGCAGTATTTCTTCTATAATGATTTATTTTAAAGGGCTTCACCATGATAGCTCTCCAACTTTGTTCCTTCCTGTATATCACTGTTCAGGGTCAAAAGCTGGAAAAAGGGCTGGTCCCAGAGGCCTAACATATTTCACCAGTGGAGACTCTGGCTTTTCACTTCTCCTTCTCTCCTCATCACTTTATGCTTAAAGAATAACAGATGTGGAAACATTTAGAAAAGAACTAATTGAATTTCACATAACACAATTTAGCATTGTTTGAGGAAGTACCTAAATCAACAGCACATTTTCTGAAAGGCCCAGCGTTGCCTAATTAGAACACCAAACGTGTGACTAATTGGCCACACTTACACCAAAGGCTCTGTCGCAGATGAACGGCTGCCTATTCATCTTAGCTAAACTTAGGCCAGCGGTTTGGCTGTGAGGTAACTGTGGTTGTTTTAAATGAGCTGTGCCAAACATAACGGGAAAACTCGGCAATGGTAGGAGAACAAATCCGTGTAAGAGCAGAGGAGTAATCAGGATGCTTACGCTCCGGCAGCACCCGGAGGATTACCAGAAGATTATCAGCACATAAATTATTGGATTCTTGGTGCTCTGTAATTGGGACACTTAATAGCCTGCTCTTTATCATGTCTACTCCATTGTCTTTAAAAGCTCAGCATCTAATTAAAAAGTAAACTGATATTATCAGGAAAGGCTCCACTCTGCCCAGCTCTTGCCACTGCTGGATCTGGTTTTTGCATGCAACAGGATGCTTTCTTTTCTTCCTCTCTTCTCTCTTTCTCTCTCTTTCTCTCTTTCTTTCTCTCTTTCTTTCTCTCTTTCTCTCTTTCTTTCTTTCTCTCTTTCTCTCTTTCTTTCTTTCTTTCACTCTCTCTTTCTTTCTTTCTTTCTCTCTTTCTTTCTCTCTTTCTCTCTTTCTCTCTTTCTTTCTTTCTTTCTTTCTTTCTTTCTTTCTTTCTTTCTTTCTTTCTTTCTTTCTTTCTTTCTTTCTTTCTTTCTTTCTCTCTCTTTCTCTCTCTCTTTCACTTTTTCTTTCTCTCTTTCTCTCTTTCTCTCTTTCTCTCTTTCTCTCTTTCTCTCTTTCTCTCTTTCTCTCTTTCTCTCTTTCTCTCTTTCTCTCTTTCTCTCTCTCTTTCTCTCTTTCTCTCTTTCTTTCTCTCTCTCTTTCTCTCTTTCTCTCTCTCTTTCTCTCTCTCTTTCTTTCCCTCTTTCTCTCTTCCTCTTTTTCTCTCTCTTTCTCTCTCTCTTTCTCTCTCTCTTTCTCTCTTTCTTTCTCTCTCTCTTTCTCTCTCTTTTTCTCTCTTTCTTTCTTTCTCTCTCTCTCTCTTTCTTTCTTTCTCTCTTTCTCTCTTTCTTTCTCTCTTTCTCTTTCTCTTTCTTTCTCTCTTTCTTTCTCTCTTTCTCTCTTTCTTTCCCTCTTTCTCTCTTCCTCTTTTTCTCTTTCTCTCTTTCTCTCTCTCTTTCTCTCTTTCTTTCTCTCTCTCTCTCTCTTTCTCTCTCTCTCTCTTTCTCTCTTTCCTTCTTTCCCTCTTTCCTTCTTTCCTTCTGTCCTTCTTTCCCTCTCTCTCTCTCTCTCTCTCGTTCCTCTCTTCTCTCTCTCTTTCCTCTCTTCTCTCTCTGTCTCTCTCTCTCTCTGTTTTCTCTTTCTTTCTTATCTCTTTCTCTCTGTCTCCCTTCCTGCTCTCCTTCCCTGTAGCATCTCTTCTTCCTTCTCCAGCTATCTCATTCTCCCATTTTTATCTCTTTCTTCTTTCCTTCCTTTCTCTTTCCCTCCTCAAATCCTTCATCCCATCCCTCCTTTCCTTGTTCATTCCTTTCTTCTTTTCCTCCTTCCTTCTAACCTTTCTTTTTCCTTGGCAGATCCAGTTGCCTTGAAGGTAAGGAGAGCACTGTATTAAAGTCTTTCCACCTGGAAGGTGGCAGTGGTGCTGGGAGGATGCCTGGATATGCATGTTGCTTCAGTAAGCCCCAAGATTGGCTGCTGAAGTTTTGGACTTTTTCCTCTGAAAAGATTTATCAGCTTGAAAATAAACATGAAAACAATGGAATTTGGGGAGCAGGATTAGATGGTTTTATCCATACCTGCCAACAGCCCATTTTAGATAGGATCATCAGAGGTTTTTCAAACAGATTCTGAGAAAACCAGCATCCCAAGATTATTGGCATCTTTTTTACCAGTGCCACAGGCTGCTTGCCTCTGTATTTTCTGGTAACTCTGAAAAATGCCTCCTGTCCCCCAGTGCAACTTTCTTGTAGCCTCCAACCACCACCGCTGTGGTCCTGGTCACCCCCCTGTAGTGCCCACATGGGGACAAAATTCACCTACACTGATAATCCCCATTCTGCAAGGGGATGAGGGCTTATCCCTGAGCAGTTGGGTGGATGCAGTTGGGACCTCCTGCTCTGCCTAGCTCTCCTGATGCACCCTCTACAGTGTAACCCACCCTGACCGCCAAGCTGCCTGGTCTGCTGAATCCATATACCATAGAAAAAGTCAAGCCCAGAGCAGAGGAAGTTGTGGTGAGGTGGAAGAAAGTTACATGAGGCAGTTGCATGTTTTGTTTGCTTGGAGGCCTGAAACAGCTCCCATGGCCTGCACAACCCCTCTGGTCATAGTACTCGTACACTGCACTGGTTTGAAGGGAATTTATTTCCTCAACTTGTGTGTCACATAAATAAAAGAGGGGGTAGGGCAGCTGAGTGTGCCAAGGTCGTTGCTTAGCGTTTCTTGAGTGGTAAATTGTGGATTGCTGCTGAATGGGAAAGGCGGTCCAGAAAAGTAGAATCTTCCAGAAAAATGCAAGAAATGTGCAAAATGATGGGAGTTTCAGATGAATGTCTTGCTCTGAAACACTGCATGGTTTTCACCTAATTTCCTTGGCTGTGTTTTCTCTTGTTTGGGGCTCCATCCTACATTGCCCCCCAGCTTCAACTTGAAGGACGCATTTTGTCCTTTCCCATGAAGTCCCTTGCTGTATTAACAAAGATGAAAACAGTGTCAGTGTGTCAGTATGTGTTACAGTGGACAAGCTGCAATCCAGCTCCTGCAGTGAAGCCACACGCAGCCTTGACCCCACTAGCAGAGACTCAGAAGGCTGGGCAGTAGTGATGCAGCCTGTACCTGCCCCACAGAAGCAAAACCTACTGAGAGAAAATTAATTTCCCTTAGAAGAGATGACTGCAGATTGGCACGCAGAGGAGGGAGAGAGAGAGAGATACCAGATTAGGCGAGATTCATTGCTGTTAGAAGGGGTAACAGTACATTTTTTCCCTGTGTTCAGAAGCATTATTTGTCTGGGATAAGAAGCTCATGTGTGTCACCTACAGCAAAAATAATGGTAATTAAAGTTTCATAGGCCAGTAAACAAGGAAAGACATTTAAGAGATCATGTAAATCATTCTTCCACCCATATCTAAGTCATTGCCATGTAAATATTTGTTCTAAACCACTCCACCCCAGGCCTTTGCTAGCCTTACAGGTTGCAAGTTTTTTTTTAGTATTTAACCTCAGCCTTCCCTGCAAGTGGTTAATTCTTTTATTTTATGTCCTATCACGGACATGAAAATCAGAACCCTTCTTCCTCTTTGCAACAGTGCTTTACATATTTGAAAACCATTAGCATGTCCTTTCTTCTCAAGACTAAACAACTCCATTCATTCATCTTTCTTTAGGGGTCATGTTTTTTCTAGCCCTCTGGTCACTCCCTTTGCTTTTTTCCCAACTCCCATGCCATGCAACTATGATCTTTCAGCCTGTCATCAGTGTCTAAGACTGGAGACCCCAACCCACCCAAAGATACTGAAGTTCTGAGCCCACAGACACCCAGCTAGTATCAAGTAATGAGCCAAAAATTGTCTAATGGTGCTGCCAACAAATCCTCTTCAGGATGCTTATGGCAGAACTTTTCTTTTTTCTTTTAAATATGAATTTGTTTGGGCTTTGCCGCTCGTGCATTTAGCTGACAGCCAAAATTTGACTCTGCATAGTCAAATAATTCATTAGTAAAATCAGTCTTTGATGAAATCTGTCAGATAATTAAAGGTGTGGTATATACATGTATGTGTGCATGCACATATACTTCTTTAAGTAGAGTACAGCTGCAGTGTTTAAAAATGGGCTCTAATCTGCTTTTTTCAGTCACACAGACAACTTTTACTCTTTCTGTTAGTTCTGCTGTGGTAATTTGCTTACCACAAATTCTCCTTGGTTTATGTGGGAAGAAAGTGATGAAACATGCAAAGCGTGCACAGCCGAAATAATCAGTTGCATCGACTTTCAGTTTCATTCCACATAAGAAGAGTAACCTAATACCTGCAGACTGGAGGAAAACAAAACAGAGAAGCAGTTAATTTCAAGTACCCGAATTGGTAGATAATAAAAGAGTATTACAAACTACATGAAAAATACAACTTCTGCGTTCTTATTAATTGCACACAGGTATTAACACTATCCCTGACAGCACTCCCCCTTGATCCCCAGGTGAGTGATGTGTACCACAGGGGATATCTCTCAACATGCATTACTTGCACTGGATATCAGCCCTGGGCTCTGTGAGGATCACTTGAACCAGTCAGAACAAAACTGCCCAAAGCAAAGCAAAGGAAAGCCACTTTCTTTTCTTTTTTTTTTTTTTTTAAGGACATTTTTCCCGTCTGGAGAAGCTGTATCCCAAGGATACAGGTGCTCCAAAACCTGGCCAGATTTCAGTGATGTTGGAGCAAAGAGTGTGACATTGCGCCTGCTTTTATGACTATGGTCTCTGTCGAATTGATGCCAACTCATAAAATGCCTTTTTATTATAATGACTGATTAGTCCCTGGATAATCTCGACTCTGGTTTGCAGCCCAGTAACTTGTTGACACTTTATGCAGCTCGATCCTGACAATACATGAATAGCCACTTTTTCAGGCATCCTTGTCCCCTTCCAACCCCCTGCCAACCTCAGTCCTGCAAGGCTGCCCAGTTCTTCGGGAGCACTCAAAACCAGCTTCCAAAACCAGCAAAGTTCCCCGTGGGGTGCATATCAATGCTCCTTCTTCCCTTTCCTTCTAGAATTAGATAAACTACTCCACCCACTTCCTTTCTTGTTTGAAACATTGTATCCAAATGTGCACATATTACAGAAATACCATTGGTTTCTATCATACAGCATTTGAAACTAAACCTACTTCTTTTGAATGCAGGCTTGATGGTTTTCTTCATTCTTCTAAGCCAGAAATAGCCTTCTTTGTCTGAGGTTTTTTTGTTATGGCTTGCAGCTGGTACGTCAGCTGCTGTTGTCCTTTATAGGTTGCCCAAAGGTCCTTTGTGGTTGCCTAAACCTCTCCTTTACAGGACTCCATTTTCACTTACTTGCATGCTTCTGAACTTTAACTTTTTGGCCTGAAACTTTCTGTGCTGGATATTGTTGCCTTGGGCTGATCTTTTCGGGAGCAATTCAGAAGAGTTTCATTATTTTTATAAACGAGGATAGGAAGCAACATAGCTCTGTCAAGAAAGAAAATTTTATAACAATTGGGTTTAGAAAACTTAGCTTTGACATACATCAAGATGGGATATAGAGTTCTTGCTAAAGATGTGTCTGGCATTATTCCATGAAAGTCCATCCACACATCACAGAAGGGCACACTCCTGAAAACACCTATTTTTACCTCTGTTGTAGGAACTTCCCAAACACATGGCCACTCCTGAATGTGCTTCATCTCATCCACACCGAGTCAGCTGTGTAACTAACCTGTTCAGTAGTGAGGAGAGAGAGAGAATGGATATTTAAAGACCACAAAGAACTGCAAAATCAAGACTCAGAAGCTAGGCAATGCTGGATCATGGTTGCCCAAGAAACCGCACAATCCTTCCCTTTTTCATGGTACAGTGCTTAGACATACAATGTGCTTTCTTTTCTGAGAACATTACTCTGATTACTACTCATTAGAATCAGGGTTTTTCAGGGTCATCTAGAGCAGAAAATGCAAGTGGGTAAGAAGAGAAAGAGGAGCTTGAGGATAAAGGCAGTTTGTTGAAGCCCACAGCATTCTTTACTTCAGGGTTCCTATGGAAAGGTTGACCTCAATTGCCCTGCTCATAGATGGGAACCCACTGTGTGCTGCTGCTTTTCCCAAATTTGAGTAACTGAAGCCCAGTTTAGAAAAGATCCAAGTTCTTAAGTGTAGATTGAGTTACTTTGAGCAGGCACTAAATAGCCAAGTGCCATACTTGGTTAGTGGTCTTGCTTTGCATTTTATTCTCATCCCCAGAAGTGAGATCATGACCATTATGTGTTGGTGTCTAAAAGCAGTTGTAATTCATTGGTAGCCGCCAGTCACAGTTGTGCAGTCATGCTGTGTAGCACTGTGGTTTCTACTCAAACATGATTTTTAGTTAAGCCAATACAATACTTTGGAAAAATCAGGCATTGCATGGCTTGAACTGGCCACCCCAAGCTAAGCATTTTGCAAATGTGAGTATTACGCCCTGTGCCTCAGCTTCTCTGCTGTAAAATGCAGCTAATTGTAGGCCATGAATATTCATTTCAGAAATGCACTGCAAAGACAAACTATTTCGTGTTAATGAGGATGTGAAGGAAGGCAATGCCACAAGAAAGTCCATGAAGAAATGAATAATGCTACATCCCGTGCCAAGCATTGAACATTAATTTTCAGCAAGCTGCACATCGTATTGTGTAGCTTACATGCATAACACTGACCTAATTAATATAATTGTTACAACTGCAAGAGTGGAAAGGGTCTATGTAACACACACTGTAGTGCAGAGAGAGAGGACAGGACTGAAGCAAAGAGAAAGGCACCAGGACATGGAAGAATGTGCAGGAATTCCTTCCTTCCTGAGCTTCCACCACAGAGGGACTGGAGTTAAATGCCATGTACCCAACGAGGGGGATAGTCTCTCTTTGTATAGAGTGTCATTACTCTATACAACTCATTGTCACAGCATAACAAAGATACCAAAAAGTTTCTTGGACTCAAAAAAGGAATTGGACGTATTAATGGTAAAAGGATCCCCATGAAACATCAAAGTCAAAAAGACCTGGAAGCTAAGCGGGTAAACTGATGCAAACATCACCATACGCTCATCCTGTTTGTACACCCTGCTTTGGGTATCTACCCATGTCACTGCCATTGATGAGAAGCTGAGTCAGAGTGAGCACTGTCCAAATATTGATACCACTGTTCTTAGGTACTGTTTATAGCATTACAAGTCTGTCCCAGTAGATTACGGGTGTTTAGAAAGGGAATAGCATTTTTTTCCTCTGCATTAGTCATAGAAGAGGCATCTTTATGGCCCCTGTACACAAGTCATCATGTAGTTCTTGAGGGAGATTTTATGAGCTGAGCTCAGTCCCATTTTAGAATAAATAGTCCTTTTTTATGTTATGTTCTACTGACATGATGAAGGGAATGTGAATAGCTAGTCCTTTCAGATGAGATTAAAGCAGTTTTGTTTGAATAGAAAGGACCAAACCACTTGCTGTACAGACTGTGCCCCATTCTTGCTCCTGAAGTGGAGACATTGCAGATGTGGAGCTCCTGCTCCATAATGTATACGGCAACCAGTTGAATTTGTCTTCACTAGCAGGAGCAGAATATCTCTAAACTTAGAACAGGAAAGCACTGTAAATTTAGCTATTGTTGCTGGTAATTGTCCAGAATATATTTTCACTCATTCTAAAAATGGCCGATTTAGAAACTTTCCATATTTATCCAATAAACTTGAAGTGCTTTCAGATATCTACTACTCACTTTGAGCTTCTCTCAAAAGAATTTCCTGCAGTAAAGAGAACAGATGTTCCAGACGCACCCTGCATAATTATGTGTTGGGAACGCGTATCTCGTGGCCGGCATCCACCTACTGTAGGTTTGGTAGAACCTCTTTTCTTCATCCCTGTTATAATAAAGTAACCAGAGTCTTTAGATCGACAAACTTGGATGTGCATGAGGTCATGTTAAAAAATTCTCCAGACTCATGGGCTGTAAGATCAATTTGACTCCCACCACGAGACTAAACACGTGATGATAAGTAACCTGCGGCCAATATTTACAGCACTTAGAACAGAATACTTTCATCTGCTGCTGAAAATACCAATACCTTTTCTTATGTTATGCTGATGTCCAGACTGAGGTATCTCCTGGTTTAACAGACTTCAACACACTTCTTTTTCCTACAGCAGTGTTAGACTAGAGCTGATTTATGGCAGAAACTTGCCTTTTACTTCTTTTTTTCCCCATTTTTCATATTCATTGTTGCTCACACTTAACCTTTTGACTCTAATTCCTTAATCTGAATGATGCACACACAGGCTTTGTTCTTTCTGACAAGTCTTATCATTTTTTATCTCTGTCATCTATTTTTTCAGCCATTAGCTGATCTCAGGCTCTCTGTATCTATAATCTGTTTACATTCTTCTTCATTATTTAGTATTAGCGTAATTCTTTCAGCAGTCTTTCTCTAGAGCTTTTTTTTTGTTGTTTCTTGCCCTTTGCTTTTCCTGAGCCACATGGCTGTGACCACCATCCTTTGGAGAGCAGCAAAAGAATAGAAGCTGCTTTAAAAATATATGTTAAAAAACTTTAGGCTAAAGGAGCAGACTTTTGCACATGGAGGAGTATGGGGACAGACTCTCGTCCAACACAATTAAGGAAAACTTTGTCCAGAACATTTGCTACAGTTATTAATTGCTCCAGAAGACTGTTGGCAGTTGGATGACAGGTGATTCCATTAACAGGACCACTCTGAAGCTTGCATCGCTGGCAAAAGCAGCTCTATTTATATTGCGTGAAGTCTGAAAACAAAGTACACTGTAACTCATCTATCCTAGTGAACTAATCAGTGCCAGGACTGTCCTGAGGCCAGCTGGCATAATTTGGTCATGTCCATACCATTAACCTTTTGCTTTCAAAACAGGGCAGCTGTTTAAGAATTGCTTATTGGGAACATTGTCTGGATCACTGTTATTCCTGAGCAGCTCCCAGGGACTGTTTGGGAGACCAATGGCTGGTCCAAGTCACAAATCGTCTGACATGGAGTGCTAGACATCTAGCAGTGACCATGTGCTAAAGCTTGGGTTCATGCCTCAACACCATTTAATTTACTCATGCATACGTAGCAAGTGGGTTTCTGAGCCTGTGCCTGAATTCCTGTAGCAGTTTACTTCAGAAAAAAAAAAAAGCTAGAAATGAGTATTAGCCACCCAGCAATCAAGGATAACTGCTGTAATGGATGTTGCAATTAATATGTTTAAAGCTGAGTTTGGATTGCTGAGACATTTTTAAAAAAAATCTTTATTTTGGACTAAATTTATTCGGACTTTATTTATAGGAGTAGTGTCCCTTGACACAGTACTTAATCAAAAGCATAAAAAAGATGTTGGCAAATA
Source organism: Laterallus jamaicensis coturniculus (assembly GCA_022605575.1). Classification (NCBI taxonomy): domain Eukaryota; kingdom Metazoa; phylum Chordata; class Aves; order Gruiformes; family Rallidae; genus Laterallus; species Laterallus jamaicensis. The sequence continues at coordinate 76,119,008 of JAKCOX010000001.1, read as the reverse complement.
TAACATCCTTCAATTATTATCACCTGTAACTTTTGAGGCAATAATTAAAATATTAAATGTCTGGCGCAAACTTCTGACTGAAATTCCCTTGGCAGTTCACTGCAGGTCTCCTTGAACAGAGTGAGGCAATGTGCATTGAATGACATCCAACAGATGGTGTTAAAAAGACATCAAGATCGGGAGACATTTATTCCCTCTAAACACCCACATGACTGTACACTGCTCACTTCATTAATCAACATTTTGTTGGGAATTTTTTGTCTCTTTTTTTTTTTTCCTGTGTGAAGTTTTAGTCCCTTTTTTCCCCTCCTTGGTGTTCAAATTCAAACATTTTTCTAGAAAATTTGAACTCATTACAAATATAATCTGATTTTCACCCTGGCCCCAAAGGATAGCAATAATAATAATAAAAATGTATAATCCATTCCACAGATAGGAAATGGAGGCACAAAAAGACTGAAAGAAAAAATATCCACTACTTTGGGGCGTCTGTTTCACATTGCTTCGAATCAGGTCCCTGAACACACAGCCAGCCAACTGTATCTCATTACAGCTTGTCTACGCAGGCCTGAGAAAGGCAGAGGATAAATTTGTGGCAGAAAAACTATTTCAAAATAGCTTTATGGATAAGTAACCATCAGCATCCAAGCAGGAGGAGGTGGATTTAAACAGAATGCTGTACATTGGGGTGGATGTCTGTGTGTGTGTGTGGAGTGTGTGCTAGGGCTGGGACAAAGCCCACCTGCTGGGGATGGTGATCCTGCAGAGAATGCCTGGTACATTTTTGGTGTGGAGTTCCCCTTCCCCACACAGCATCCAGTGGTGGGGCTTGGAGGCCTCTGCATCCTCAAGTCTGTCAGGTACAACCAGAGCAACCCAATGTATGAGGCCATCAGCCCTCAGGCTCTCACGTCCTCTCCAGTCTCACACAAAGGCTTTTCCAGAGCAGCCAGAAATGATGTCATGTTTACTGGTTCAGTACAGAAAAAAACCCCTATTTTTATTGTAAATATCCACTACAGAAGAGTGGGAAAACATATTGTCTTGGTGAGATGCTGTAAAAAGACTTCCCTTTTTTTTTCCAAAGGATTAAAGTCTAATGAAAATGAATGAACGTAACTGAAAATGATTGTCTCTCTAGAGCAAAGAGAATCCATCTACGCTGACTTAAATCCAGAGCAATCCCGCCATAGCTATCCAAACTCCAACAATCATTGTGTGATTGTTTCAGAGCAACACTGGAAATACTCACTTAACCCTAAGAAGCTGAAGGAGGGAAGGTTTAGATTGGATATTAGGGGGAAGTTTTTTACGGAAAGAGTGGTGAGGTCCTGGAATAGGTTGCCCAGAGAGGTGGTGGATGCCCCATCCCTGGAAGTGTTCAAGGCCAGGTTGGATGGGGCCCTGGGCAACCTTGTGTAGATCCAGGCCTGATGTTGGTGGCCCTGCCTGTGGCAGGGGGGTTGGAGCTTTATGATCCTCGGGGTCCCTTCCAACCCTTGCCATTCATAAAAAAAAATAAATAAAAAGACAAAAGTCAGTAAAATTTATGGGGTGCATGATGAGCTGGCAGGGGACGGAGGTGTAGCAAGCTGAAGGCAGTTGCTGGTAACCTTGCACCAGTTTTGGATCTCTTCTTGCTCAATGTGTTCAGTAGTGGATTTGGCACAGAAATCCAGTGTATGCCAATGAAATGACCAGAGCACACAGAGTCAGGAAGAACTGCTAATACAGAGAGGAATCATAATGCATAAGGCCAACAGAGTGGCCTTTAGAGCAGGGAGAAATGAAATGGAAGAGGAGTCATGTGCAGAGTAATAATAATTTCTAATATAAGCAGGGAATTCCTCATCAGGGAACAACTGAGGAACAGAGATGCCTGGGTATCAGAAAGACACCAGATGAGTATGACTCACCAACATGAGATAGTTGTGCCAAAAATTTGAACTGCATAAACAGTTCAGACAGCTACTATCATACGATGGCTGAGTTCAGACAGAAACAAGTGTGCACGGGAGTTCGGGTCTACCTCTGTGTGTCGCACATGCCGCTGCTTGCGGCCCAGGCTGGGTTAAAGGTGGCTACACAGTGCTGAAACCCCCTCAGCAAAAGAGCCTAAGCAGGATATTACCCTTTTTTGGTTAAATTTTGGCCCTAAGACAAGTAGGGTGTACACAAGTGATGGAAAGCTTTGGGCTGGGAGCGAGAAGGTTTGGGTCTGACAGAGCAATGAGGTGCACCGATGGATTTTTGCTGGGAGCAGTAGAGTAAAAGTTCAGCATCTGAATTTTTCTCAAGCCTTCTCTGATTCTCTCATAGCAGCAAAGGTAGTGGGGAGTTTGGGATGGTTATAGTAGCAACAGGTCTCTGGCTTGGCTGGCCGGCCCAACTTTTCTGTTCTTGAATTGGGAGTGAATGCAAGGTTTTCACCTGTGAGTAGAGAGAAGTAATGAAAATAAAGCTGGACAACACTTGCACATTAGCAAACTCAAACTGCCAAGAATGCAATACATTCTTAAGTTTTCCCAACTGCCGGGATAATTCAGTAAAAAATTTCATACTGCATACGATTCTCTTGAAATATATACAAAATAATTGTGGATGTATTTTAAAAAAAAACAAAATAAATCAAAGCATTGCAACAAAGGCAGGCTATACTTTCCAACAACTTCCTTGGTGTATTACCAAACATACACACCTCCACAATGATGACAGCTGTAAACATCTTATTGCACCCTTTCATAGATGTGCAAAATGTGTGTTGTTGATCCTTACCCCAATAAAAAAATGCTGAGGCGCCATCACACAAAAGCCTGTTTTTTTCCTACCAGCGAATGTCTATAAAAATACAGTTCTACATCTCTGTGATAGATAAGAAATACTAAAGGAGCAATAATAATTAATGGCCATACAAGATGAAACTCCAGTTGCTCAGACGGCTGTCTCCACATAATCTGTATTTTATACAAAAGGAGAAAGAACTCAATGGAATTTCAGCTGTGACCGGATAAAAACTGCCAACAAAAAGTGATAAGGAAAGTCTAATGTGCATATTAATCATGTTTATAGCGCCTCATTTGCTGATATATTAGCCTAAACTCCCTTTCAAAATACATTTTTGATCACTGGTAGAATCATTTAATACAATCAGACTTAAATAGGACCAATTAATGTTCCCATCTTCTATTAATTAAAAGTAATTGATTATGACGGCCTCTGTAGTAAATCACAGAGCAAAAGAGTCTGAAAATGTACTGTTGGATGAGTTGGATTTTTAATAACGTGGAGATTTTAGCCACAAACGATATCTTTATGTGTTTATTGCCTTAGATTGCATTCCATGTTTTTATTATCTAAATAGGTTTTTGGACTACAATTTAGATCCAGCAATCACATATTGTGTTAAAAGGCTGTCTGAAGAGTTCTGCAGATCTTACATTGGTTGCTTCCTATTTCTTCATCTAAGGAGGAATAGACAACCAAGTAATGTCCAAAAAATAGTGTACGACTTACACCCCCTCTTTTTCCATCTATTTCTTTAATTTAGTTTTTCACCATTAGCCTTTATCTTCATTTCTCTTCTGTTTCCAGCAGACATTGACTTCACCGTGGCCCAACTTAAAGGTGGCCTGGCTAGTTGTCACAAGCAATTTATTAGAAGTATCCCGGCTGTTCCCTATCCTGTCTGATCAGTCTCTGTGCCTTGCGCAAATTTATTTGCAATTCATCATCATCTGAGGCAGCTACCATTGATAGCGGCAGACATCCTCCTTTAACTTCAACAGCCTGAGAGACAGGCAGGCAGCAGGTGAGGGTGTTTTTGCCAGATAGCTTGAAAAGTGCACCTCTTTGTCTTTTCTGTGAGTTGATGTAATCATCTGCTTCGCAACAGTCTGTGGGTGACATGTAGCGTTTTTTCTGCTTGGAGACTGAAACAGTAAAGCAGCAGGAAAGGGAATGGCTGTTGCACTGGACAAGTATTCCAGAGAAAGTCTCTGCACTTGTTTAGAAAGCTGTTGTAAAGAATATGTGTCTGTATGCATGGATGGTAAGGGAAATACTTCGGGCTGAGGAAAGCTTGGTTGGGGTTTCTCAGACGTCTTCTTTCATAACAATAGCAGAGTGATTGAGTGTTTCATATGCTTCCTGTGTGATTTGCGAGTCTCCCACAAGCTCATACAGTCTGCCACATCTTTCCATGTCTTCCTTCGTGCCTCCCAACCATTATTAGATTTCTCCAATGGCACCAAGACTGGCCCACTAACAGCCACATTCTTTGCTGCAAATAATTGCCAAATTAGTACTCCCTAAGTAAGTGCATGCTAGAGAACTGGTCCTTTAATAGTTTCTTCAGAAGTAAATGCTTCTTATCGTGCTAGATAAGACTTCAGCCATTCATTTTCCCATTGCTTGGAGTCGTTTTTCTGTATCCCATGCTCTGGAGTGTTGGTATGTCCCTGTACGTTGTCCTGTTTACGTCAATGGGCTGTAGTGATTATTCTATCACCACGTTCACGTTAGATTTTTGAACAGTTCAAGGTTATGTGATTTACTGGGTAATCCTACATGTTTTGAGAAATTAGGTGTCTCTGCTCTCCTAGCCTTTCCCAGAGAGCTGCCAGATCCTGCCGCAGTGGGCCTCCCTCCCACGCACAGCCAGCAAGACTTCAGATGAACTTGCCTTCCTCTGTATGGAGCTTTTCAGTGGCGTCAAACTAACTCAAATGAACTCACAGCACTGAAAAAATAAATCTTTTTGCCCACCAAGCTCACCTGCATGTCTTGTGAGCTGCCAAAATAAGGCCCAGCCTAGGATGGGGTAAGATGTGATGTAGCTTTGAATGGAAAATTCTGTGTCAAACTATAAATCCATCTTTTGTTTCCTTCTAAAGGAGAAAGTATAATTTTGCTAAATAGATCTCTTTGTAAGAATTCAAATAGTTGTTGGGTGAAAAGTGTGCCAGGATGACCTCATTTTTCCCAAATTATAAGCTACATCTACTAGAATTTTACCTGGAGGCTTTGATTTCCTACTGGTACCATGACAATGTGGATGTGAGCAGGTAACAAGGATATGCACATTTACAGATGCCTTAAACTAAGGAGGAAACTAAGCCTCCATTTGTCCTGATTCTGCTACACTGCATTCCTGAGAATGTCGCTGTTGTGTGGCTCATGTACATTGCAATATAATTTAATGAATGACAAGCTTTTTCCCTAGATGCTATGACTTCATTCATTCAGTTATGTTACTTTTCAAGTGATAACACTCTAATTAGCTGCTGAACTCTGGTATCCTTTGCATACCCTTCCCAGTCCAAATGTTCACTTATCTCTCCAAAAGTGCTACATGACATCCTTGTTGTTTCAGGAGAACACAGTTACCATTCACTGACTGCCCCCACGCTATCTAAGATAAGTGTTATGTGACACATCTTCTAATTCAGAGCAGTGCACAGACAACAAAAACTGTCCCTCTGCGCAAACGTCTTGGCAGCAGCCTCGGAACACCACCATCTTGTATTGAATATTGAGTTGCTTTGCTACATAACATTGCTGAACATTTAAATCTGGCCTGGGCAAAGCAGGGATTCTCTTTCTCTCACAAATACGATGTCTGACATGTTAACGCTGCTGTTCCTGAGCAGCAGTAATCTTGCAGTCATACTGCATGATATGCTATAATTTAACCTTCGCAGTCCTGAACCAAAATCCCCTCTGAATTTAGATTGATTCACACAGGATCTCACTCTTTCGTAGACCCCCAGTTTAGACACCAAAGCAATTTCATGTAAACAGTTTGGGTTTGATATTAATTGTGTGTACACAGAGTTTGCTCAAGGAAAAGCCCTGGCTCCATTTTGGCTGCTATTTTCTGTGTCCTGCATCTTTCCCAGTGATGAAAAGAATTACAGGAATAAATCTGTACTGCACAGAGTAACACAGTGCAGGCACAGCCTTAGACCAGAGCCTCTCAAGCCCTTTCATGCTATTCTCCACATCCTGTTTGACTACTCTTAATTAGTCCCCTACCAGACAACTTTGGATTTCCACAATGCTTGAAGAAGCCTGACACTTGGATGGAAGCATTTCCAAAAATTGCTGCAAGAATCCTGTTCTCTCACTGGGACTCTCAGTCCATCACAGGAGAAAACTTTCAAGTGAGGAAGCAAAACACTGTGTTGGAGGTTTCAGTGCAAGGGATGGGAAACACATTAGTGACATTCCTCTCTAGGAAAACTGCTGGAGACATTTGCAGTATGCCATCCATAGATTGAGGACTTCTTGCCAGTGACATAGTCTACAAGAAGGACCTAAAAAGTAAACTTCACAACACATTTAAGAGCAGAACTAACAAAATGTTGAATGAATTCCAGCTGGGGAAAACATATGGTAGATCCTCAGTTTTATCTTCACTATCTTTGTTTGCAAACAAATGTGCATTTGTTCTTCGTTTGTTTTTAACTCTGTGACTTCAAATGAGTATCATTTTAACTATAAGTCCCTGGTGAACATACAGTCCCATAAAATGACACCATATTATGTGTCAAGTATAGAAAGGGCTGTTACAAAGAGGAAGGGAACAATCTGTTCTCCATGTCCATGCTGTACAAAGCAAGAAGCAATAGGCTTGCATGGCAGGAAGAAAGAACCAGATTAGATTAAAAAAAAAAAAAATCTTTCCAAGAGTAATGCCAAGAAGTACTGAAATAGGTTGCCTGGGGAGGTTGTATTCTCCATGCCTGGTAGCCTTTAAGAACCTATTAGACAAAGATCTGTCAGAAGTGATATCAGTACCATTGAGCATGCCATTCTATAGTCTTATGATTCTCTTCTGAACTTAATTAATCTTTCACATTTTAGAAAGCGTACATCTAGTTGGAAAATAAATTGCTTCTCAGTAGTATGGTATTTGCGAAGTATTAAACTTCTTAACTAATTAAGAAGTTTAAACAAAACTTTTTCCCCCACTTCTTAGTTACTTTATTACTTCTTAATTACTTAAGAAGTGGGAGAATTACTTAAGAGAATTACTTAAGAAGTGGGAGAAAAAGTTTTGTTAAGTATTACGGATGATCATTGAGTTGAATGTGTAAAGAGGTATTCTATAACCCACTGCTGGAAAAAGGGCAAATGCTGGAAGATACCATTCTTGTGCTGTTGGTAAGCCCTGAGTTCTTAGTGCTCCTCTCAAAGAGAAGACCCTTCAGTTAATACTGACATTTTTTACTTCCTGAGAGACTAGGAGTTTGAAGAAGCTTGCATGCTGGGTGAAGAAAAGGAGTTACAGTAAGACACTTGCATCAAGAGCACTGAGCAGAGGCAATCCCACCTTAGCACCTACTGCACAGGTATCCTATTCATGTTGCTGTGGTGTGTTTTGACCATGCTGATACACGTTTAGGTTCTTTATTTCTATTTTCAGAAGAGACTGAGCAATATTAACTACTGCGTCCCACCATCTCTACCAGATAAGAAAGTCTGCGGCCTTCCTGTGTCAGAACTCCACACTGTGCTGAGATACTGCATTTGAGTATGGAGCTGGAGTATGCACATGGCATGTGCACAGACCTGTGACTCCCCCTGGATGTGCAGGGCTATGAAATGAGGACTCATCATAGAAGCTGTCTGTGTGCTTGATCCTACCGTGCAGGAGTGCAGGGAAGAGCCAGTGCAGGCCTGGCATCGTTACGAACTGCCAGCTGATGGCTTTTCTTCACCTACGCTGGTAGTTTGTTGCAATGCTCTTTGGTATCTTAACAGTCCTGTACTGCCTGGTATTGAGTGTGATAAAATGTAACTTGGAAAGAGTCCCGAAACAATAAGAAAACTGCAATAATCCACAACTAGAGTTTTTAATAGCGTAAGAACAGGATGTGTATTCTCGCCAGTTTTATTTGTGGGATTCAAAATATCATTAAAGTGGTAGAAAAGGGGGAGAGAGGGCTGCTTTGCTTTGCTTTGCTGTTAAGGGTGGATTGGTTTATTACCGCATTCATTTTAATTAGAATTCCATAATATACCCACATAAAGGTACATGCCACAGTTAAGTTGATATTTTCCTTGCTTTATTTACGACCACATAAAATATGGTTTCCTGAGCATAATCTCCAAAAGCTCGGGGATTTAAGCTCCACCCCATTTATATATCTTAAACACTACATGCAAAAATAATTCGTTTGTCTCCCCTGCTCACCCTCCACACTTCTTAAAAATGGTTCAGGCCAAAGGTAACATGTTGTTTCCTATATGCCAAGTAAAATTCAGACAGTATTAAACAGTTGATTTTATATCTACTACTAAGATAAAAAGTTTCAGATACCTAAAACTCAAAATCAGGCCCAAACCTGTATTTGAGGTCATTTTTGACTTACAAATCCAGGAAGCTGGCAAGGGACATAAAGGACAACAAAAAGAGCTTTTTCAGGTATGTAAATAGTAAAAGGATGACCAGGGATAATGTAGGTCCCTTGTTGAATGAGGCGGGTGTCTTGGTGACGGGAGATGATGAGAAGGTGGAGATACTTAATGCCTTCTTTGCCTCGGTCTTTACTCCGAAGGATTCTCAGGACTCACAGATCCCAGATGTAAGTAGGAGTGGTTGGGGAACGAGTGGTTGGGGAACGAATGGCTCCCCTCTAGTAGAGGTAGGGGTGGTCCAGGAGCGACTCAAAGGAATGGATGCACACAAATCCATGGGCCCAGATGGGATACACCCACGTGTGCTGAGAGAGCTGGCGGAGGTGATTGCGGAGCCGCTCTCTATCATCTTTGACAGATCCTGGACTACAGGAGAAGTGCCTGAAGATTGGAGGATAGCCAATGTCACTCCAGTCTTTAAAAAAGGCAAGAAGGAGGATCCCAGTAACTATAGGCCAGTCAGCCTCACCTCTGTCCCTGGAAAGGTGATGGAACAGCTTGTTTTGGATGCCATCTCCAAACAACTGGAAGAGAAGAAGGTCATGAGGAATAGTCAGCATGGATTCACCAAGGGGAGATCGTGCTCGACCAATCTCATAGCCTTCGATGATGTTATTACCAACTGGGTGGATGGAGGGAGAGCAGTGTCATCTACCTCGACTTTAGCAAAGCTTTCGATACTGTCTCCCACAACATCCTGATAGAGAAGCTGAGGAAACAAGGGATAGACGAGTGGACAGTGAGGTGGGTTGAGAACTGGCTGTCAGACCGGGCTCAGAGGGTCGTGATCAGTGGAGTAGAATCTGAATGGAGGCCTGTGACTAGCGGTGTTCCCCAGGGCTCAGTGTTGGGTCCACTCCTGTTTAATATCTTCATTGAAGACCTTGATGAGGGAATAGCATCCACCCTCAGCAAGTACGCCGATGATACAAAACTGGGAGGAGTGGCTGACACGCAGGAACACTGCGCTGCCATTCAGCGAGATCTGGACAGGCTGGAGAGCTGGGCAGGGAGAAATCTAATGAAATTCAACAAAAGCAAGTGTAAAGTCTTGCACCTGGGGAGGAATAACCGACTGTATCAGTACAGGCTGGGGGATGACCTGTTGGAGAAGAGCTCTATGGAGAAGGACCTAGGGGTCCTGGTTGATGACAGGTTGGCTATGAGCCAGCAGTGTGCCCTGGTGGCCAAGAGAGCCAATGGGATCCTGGGATGCATCAGGAAGAGTGTGTCCAGCAGGTCGAAGGAGGTGATCCTCCCCCTCTACTCTGCGTTGGTCAGGCCCCACCTGGAATACTGTGTCCAGTTCTGGGCTCCCTGGTATAGAAAAGACAGGGACCTTCTGGAGAGAGTCCAGAGAAGGGCGACAAAGATGATTAGGGGTCTGGAACATCTCCTCTATGAGGAAAGGTTGAGTGAGCTGGGTCTGTTCAGCCTGGAAAAAAGAAGACTTAGGGGGGACCTAATTAGTGTTTACAAGTATCTTAGACATGGGTGGCAGGGGGAATTGGCCAGCCCCTTTTCAGTGGTCAGTGGGGACAGGACTAGGGGCAATGGCTGTAAGCTGGAGCACAGGAAGTTCCGCACCAACATGCGGAAGAACTTTTTCACAGTGAGGGTGACGGAGCACTGGAATAGGCTGCCCAGGGAGGTGGTGGAGTCTCCTTCTCTGGAGATATTCAAGTCTCGTCTGGACGCCTATCTATGTAATATGAGATAGGGAGCCTGCTTTGGCAGGGGGGTTGGACCCGAAGATCTCTTGAGGTCCCTTCCAACCCCTAAGATTCTGTGATTCTGTGATTCTGTGATTCTGTGAACAAACCATTTGTGCTTAGGCACATGAGGTCACAATTGCAAAAGCTTCACATCGATACCAATGCAAGAGATGTTAATTAGATGTCTGCTTCACTTAAATGCTTCTAGAAATCTGACTAAAAAGCTAATTGCATTACCATATACTCATGCACAGTTACAGTTTTCACTCCTAATCAGCTGGAGGACTTCCTGTAATTACAGGAATACTGTGGAAATGAGATTTCAGGGATCTGTGTAATTCACATGATGTTTGGAGTTAGCTTCTGCCCCTCTGAAAGCTTCTAGTCTGTGTGATTTCCTAAATTTTTCTTGACAGTGTGAGCAAAATTCTTCTCAGCCACAAATTGGTCCAGGGATGCAAGATATAAGTGTACTCTCCTTGTAAGCTTTGGGTATCCATGGCTTTGCTTGGGAGGAAGGGTAAGAAGAAAACACTTAGAGCAGAAGGGAACTCCCCTTCAAGCACTCACAACCAGCAAACCGTTTGGGGAACAACTAGAGAGAACAGGGATAACTTCTCAAAAGTGCCAGAAGTTTGTTTCTTCTTGCTCTCATTGTGAGATGGATCACTCGCAGAGTGCAGCACAGTTTTGAATTGTGTCGTACTGCGGGTGGTTGAAGGTCTTGAGCAGTCCCACAGAGAAGTTGTGAGATCTCTGTGCAATACCTGCAAGTGCCTGGGAAATAATGTTTTAAGACCAAATACATTTTCCCTCAGTTTGCAGTAGATCCATGAAACTGGAAGGCTGAAGAGGCAGAAAGGGAGGGGAGAGGAGGAAAATTCCTTCTGGTCACATGATAGCTTGGAAATGCCACCAGAGGAAATTAATTTTTTACATTCACTGACTGTAACACCTGGCTCTGCTGCAAGGCTGAATTTCTGGATTTTCCTCACATCTCCCATGTTTATATTTGAGATAATCAATGCTGTGTCCCCCTGCATTCAGGTTCTCAAAGTGACACCTGCATATGTGACCTGCCAAATTCAATTCTGTGCTCTATACAGTACAAGATAGATGACTGTAATACTGTAGGTAATGGGTTATTACATACCAGAAACTGCAGATACTCTGGTACTGAAGTTAGGGATCTGTCGCACTGCAGAGATAGCCTGGCAGCATTTCCAAGAGTATTTCCAGCAGTATTTTACCTGGTTTTTATATCTGTCCCTTAAACTGAGAACAATGAAGTTTTTCACAGATGATGATACCTGTCAGTAAATCTGCCAGGGAATCTCCCATTGATGTCCCGGGGACAGAAAAGTGCTTAGAAAGAAGAAAGGTTACAGCTCAGAGGAAAGAGAGACTTCTTGTATTCACCTGGGCTGCATGTGAGCCTTCACTTTGCTAGCAAAGTGGTGTAAACACAAGGCCAAAGGTAAACTGAAGGCTGTGAACACACTGGTTTCTTTTCACCTGTTTCTGACTATAAGTTCACTTTGGGGGGTAATTTTTGTCCATGTGACACAGAATTGATGTCATTGCAGCATCAGTGGCTGGAAATTTTCGTCAAGAAAGCTGCATGATGAAGTAAGTCAGAGACAAATGTAATCCCTCTGAAACAACGGTGCTCCCAAGCTCTTCTCCCTTGTCCTTACTGTTGTTTTTTTAAATGGAGGTCTTTTGCTAGATATCTGCTCCCTGAAAGTTGAGTGGCAAGGTAGGAAAACCCACCAGCCTTGTGCACATCATGCCTGGGCTCTGGGGCTAGTGTTATTAATCATTCCCTTAGTATTGGTGAAATACTACAACTCTGTTTCCCTTATTACTTTATCTCAATAATTTCTGAAGAAATTCTTGCAAACATGTAAAACCTTGGAAGTGGATTGAAAAAACAGTCAGTAAAGCATTAGCTTTGATGTTAATAGATTAGACTGCGACTAATTGTGTATTTTGCTGTTATTTCCTTTCTTAAAAAAGCAGTTAAGATGGATTTTTAGTTTTTAGGGGCAAAATTGCTGAGATTAACTGTGTGCATTTCATTTATCAAGGGCATTAAGTGTTCAGCAGTGGCTGATGAGAGTATTTTAGATATACTGAAAACAGATAGATATATAGTTTATTTCTTTTATGTTAGAAGTTGCCTAAAAGAGAACCATTATTTACGTCCTTTCTATCTAATCTAGATAAACTCTCAGTCTCATAAATAAGAACAGCCTTATTTGCTTTAGTGACTTATTTGAGTCTGGAAAGATTTGCTGGGCAGGGGCTGGGCTCGATAATATTTCACAAAGCTAAAAATTTGGTCTTGATACATTCTTGACATGAGACACATAATTTTTCACATATAAGAACAATTACCTCATGTTTACACAGCATTTAAAGCATGGACAGTGATTAGATTTTACCATCTCCAGCATGCCTGGGATGTACAAATTGCTACTGGCTCTTTAAATATGGAAAGACATTCATTTAATGCTCTTTAATTTGGTGCCACTTATCTGTCTGTGGAAAGGTTAACTCCTGGTGCTGGTGATGAGTATGAAATACAGGCCTAGAAATAACTGTCAGAGAGGGTGGAGGCTTCAACCAGGAGATAAGTGTTAAGATGAATCTGCCTCCTTGAAACAGTGGGATGAGCCCCATATCCCAGCGAGCCCACTCCTCATGGTTTGATAAGGCCTTCCTGCGGTGGGAGAGGTCAGATGGCTGCCGCGGGAAGCCTGCACGCTGGGGAGGAGAGATGGATCACAACCAGAGGGAGGAAATGACAGGATGACAAATTTGAGCTTGCCAACCACAGCTGTTTGGCAGGCGAAGGTGTGCCGGTGGGCGCTCCCCGGAGTCGAGAGGCATCCTCTCAGCACAGTGTGGAGTTCTGACACAGGCAGGCCGTGAGCACCCTTGTAAGGGGAACCAGACATCAGCATGGGACACTCAGGCCTGTGTTCCAGTTCTGGTCCAGAGATGAGCTCTGATCAGAAGAAGAAGAAGAACAAAACCAAACTACAAACCCCCACTTTTCCAGCCATCAGCTGTGCTGATCCTACATAGGCTCCAAAGACCAAGAGCATTATCCTTTCTCCAAGTATCCTTGCTGTCACCTGCTCTGGCATCTCTTTCTCTACAATGCACTGCACACATTTCCTAATGCTAGGACAAATGTGTCCAGGGACAGAGAGCTTGGCTCAGGATCTGGGATAATAAGTAGCCTGGGATGATCTCCTGACTCTTCCTCCTGAAGTACGGGCTATGCTGCTGGCTATCACAGGCTGACAGACTTGTTTTTTCTCTGATACCTGTGTATCAGTGTCTGGAACTGAGACCAGGCCTTGTATAATGTTTCTTCATGAACTTATGGAAATAGCATGAAAACCCTATGGCTTTGCTGGAGCTGCCAACTTTCTGGCTCTGGTTTTGGTTTGTTGTCATTAAATGATGTATTTCCATATTCTGGAAACACTTTCATGAACCATCCTTAGTTTGCTCTTGCAGTCTCAAGGATGTTAGTAAATAAATACAAAGCCAATGTCTGGTGTAATCAGTTTCATAGACCAACGTGTCAAATATAATTTGTAAGGAAAGGATTTCATGTGAAGAGCTGAATAACTAGCTTATAAAACTCAGTGGTCTGAAAGCTACAAACTGTGCAAACTCTTGGTGCTCCAGCCAACCATTGAGATACACATCCCTTTGCAAACTTTCAGATGCACGTTACTGTGTTGTGTTATTGGGACAGGGGACATCAGGGGATGGAGCAGGCAGGAAGGAATGAGGTGGGGTTTTTTTTTAAACAAAAACTGTGAAAAAAACAGTTTTAGGAACTTTATTTTTCTTGTGGGGTATCTGTGGCTAATCAAGGGAAATCAGCCCTCCCACACCCTGTCCAGGCTTTAAAAATATGGCTTTAATGGAAACAAATGCTAGTATTTTTAAGTCCAGGCAGGCTGGAGGCCCTCAAGGTTTTCAAACAGAGTAAATTAGAGAGGGCAACACCCTCATAATTTATATTAAGTTTACATAGCTTTCCAAGGTACTAATTAAACCATTTGGTCTCAAACAATATTTATCCTTCAGTAAACCAGAAATAATACTCAATCTACAGACTTTGTGCCTCCTCTTCAGAGCAACTGTGTGCACTGTCTTTTAAAGCCAAAGAAGTTTGGGACACAAAGCTCATGTGGATCCTTCCCAATCACGTGTTTCAGAAGGGTATAGCATAAATGTGATAACTTAGAGTGGCATAGCAATCCAAAGAGTATTGCTGCTCTTTTACTCTCCCGAGCTCTGGCCACCAAGGGGAAGGAGACAGACCATTGCATGCAGATTGCATCCAAGCTAAGTTACTTTCAAAGCAACTCTGAGTCCACAGGGATGCATGTGACTGCAACAGACTGCTCCAAACCCAAGGGCTATAACAGACCACTGATGCCTCTAAGGTGAGTCTCACAGCTGGAGCAAGACTCTCGAAAGCTGATTCTTGCCCAGGTTATTTATTCCTTTGACTGTTTACACTGTGGTCCCAGCCATGAGGGGCTGTGTCCCTACCTATGATTAGCCATCGCCTAACCCTCCCTCCAACCCACTGCTGCGGCAGGGGAAATGCTATGTCAACAAACAGCACAACATTGGCAGTGCTTCAGAGCCTGCCTGAACCTCCACGCTGCCGCCGCCACCGCCATGAGCGAAAGTAATTAGAGACCGTTTGCATAGGTTGTTAAGAAATGTGTAAACAGCAGTATAAACAACAGCAGGTCAGGTCAGGGAAGGAGGCTGGCACTCAGTGAGGCCACGGCTGGAGCCTGCCCAAGTGTGAAATTCCCAACCGGGAGAGAACATTTGGAAAAACAACGTGATCGAGGTTTATCAACACAAATCATCTCCTAAGTGGTACATTTTATTTACAATATGTGTGGCCGCTGTCTAGAAGAAGGGAAGTTTTTATCAATCCGAGCTTTATCATTTCCAGATATCTCTTTCTTTGTTTATAGGCGGCGCAGACAATGCCTTCATTTTGAGCGGTCCAGTTTAAACACAAGCGGGACTGGGGTTTTTTTTTGTGGGGCCTGCAGTGAACTGCCTGTGCTCCCTTCTCAGAACCGTGCTCGTAAATCTTCCTTTCAAGCCCTGAAATGCTTCTTTGTGACCATCACCCTTGAGAAACGTGGCATCCTGGCCTCGATTCATGAATCTGCTTCAGCTTGTGCTAGAAGACCCTCCCTGCTCAGGAAAGCACGCCGAACCCTGCTCAGCTTTGAGGAAGGGCTTGAATGTCTTTCTGGGGAGGAGGAGGAGGGGTTTTCTGGCATGGGTCAGAAAATCAGAGTCACAGGGCACTCTTGGCTGGGACAGGAGTACATAAATAAACCCTACATAAACCTAGAGTAAGCAGGATGGGAATTGCCTCTTAAAATTCAATCAGGAAAGCTTCCTGGGTGTCCTGAACTCCTAGGTGGCCACTGCGCCCTGTTTAACACCAAGCTCCTTCTCCTTGATGCTGGCATTGGCCCTGTGATGAGCCAACGGTCCCCATGAGCAGCTCCCACCTATGTTTCAGGTCCCCTACACACACAAAGAAAGGGACATCTGTAGGCATTGAGTCACAGTCTGCCTTTATTCCTGACTCGCCTCTTTCACAGCATTTGTTACAAAGGGCTTTCCAGAGATTCACAAATACCAGATTTTTTTCCTTGTGAGGCAGCTTGACATAATATGTCTTATTTTACAAGGGGAGAAACAACACACAGAAATTAGGAGCTTGCCTAAACATGACTGAAAAACCCAGCAGAAGAAGTGAGACAAACAGTATTACCCTTCTGCCTCTGTTCTTCACCAAGAAGACCTCACCCATCTCCCTGTATGTGGGTAACAGGTGCTACTAACAGTCTTGCTAGTGCCACAGAGTCACTTCTGCCACTGTTTGCAAAAAGAAACGCAACATATTACCATAGTTTTCCTTCCACTGTGCTATGGAAATCACACAGCCATGATGCAGGACCACACTGTGTTACCAGTATTTGGGTACGGTGGCTGGAGCAGCCCCTTTTGGGAGACATGCTTCCCACTTTTCTCCCTGAACCCCAGGCAGAAGGCAGTGTTAGCTTTGCTCCTGAGTGTCACTGGCTGCGTATGGCAGAGGAGACGTTCAGCTGCGTGGGCTGAACCCACTGCCCAAACAGTTGTTCATTGCTTCAGGGAAAAGACAACTGTCCAAATGGGCACAGCCCACTGGCTGCAATTCAGACCTTGCTGAGTTAAGCCGACAAAAGTTATTTCTGCCCATTCTAGGGGAGCTTTCCAATGCCACAGTATCAGCTGGGGGACATGAATATTTTCCTGCTGATCTGGTATATCAGTCTAAATGTACTTGCATCAGATAATCATACCTTCAAATAACTCTTCTCTTAGTGTATCAGTTATGGGTGGAAGTTATTCATGAACCTTTGTCCTCACCTAAGCTTCATGTCTTCAGCCTCCTAAGATCTTCCTTGGGCAAAAACTTGGCTCACTCTGTGACACTGAAGCTATGGTATGATAATTATAACCTTAAATAGAGCAGAGTACCAGTTCTACAATTGGCCAGTATTGTTTTCTGTGTGGGCAGCATTGTCTCCTGGTCAGTACAGATCATATGCAGTGCAATAGGTTTTCAGTAGATCTTAAGGTACAAACGCGACATCTTAGAAAGACATCAGAGAAACAAGTTCTGGATACGGAAGATTGTACTGCACAGTGCAGGATGAGGAACAGTAAGGGAGAAGGGAAAGGCGAGGAAGACCACCAACCAGTGCATGGTGGAAAGAGAGTTGCTGCAGTCATCTGAAAGCTGGTCTCTGGTAACTTTGCTTTATAGCAAACAGTTTTCCTGTCAGCCAGCAAGACCTTTCAAGTGTTGATAAGCCTGTTCCCCCTCTGCAGAAATGATGGGCATCCAGAAAGTGAAAGAAAGGATTAGGCTGCTGCTTTTTCAGCCAGGATCCTGTTCATTTCCTGTGTCTTACATGGAGTTTGTAAGGGAAGGAGGGACAAATAACTGAATGATGAGTGTGGAAAACTCAACTGGACCCATGGTCAGCACCACTGCCCACAGACCATGTCATTCACTGATCAGTAAAAATTGAGGCACTGTGTGCTGAGCAGTTTTATGGATGGTCCATGATCACTGCTCATAGTGCTGTAATATCATGTACTGGGTGCTCTTAGAAAAAAGTGAAATGAGTAAGAAAATGAGAAACAAAATATTAAAATCTATATATTTGTAAAGAGTATGGGTAGGAAAAGCACATAGGATCCTTGCTACAAAGAATAACTTATCAACACGTCACCGTGTTTCCAGGTTGCTTATGAACATGTTTTACAGCAAATGTCTTAGCACAGACCCCTGGGGAAAAACCTTTGTAGTCTCCTTCTACAGGAAGGATTGAAGATTTTACTCTTACCTTTCTCTTCCTACCTTGTAACCAATTATTCAGCCATTAAACTGCCATCCTTTTGTGTCACAGCACTTAACTGCCCTTAAAGTCTCTGATGAGGGATTTTTCTGAAAACCTTTTGGAAGTCCAAAGACACTTAACAGGCAAATCATCACATGCTCATTGACATCTTCCAGAGGAGTCTAGCTGGCTTTTCTGGCCAGACTTCCCTGTATAAAATTGTCATTGACTCTTCCTTGGGAAAACATAAGGTAGAAGGTATCTCCTAACTTTTCCCTTTGTTACAGCTGGTCTCAGTTTGCCTAGAATGGGTACAAGACCTCCAGGAGTCTATTTCTTCAATATCTTACAAAGTCTTTTTAGAAATCAGCATCATATGTGCCTCCTTCCAGTCTTCAAGTACCAGTAGAATTATAAGCAAGAGGTTACATAGCACCAGTAGTGATTCAGCTATCTGATCTCTGGTTCCCTTTAAATACCCCCTGGTCCTGATGATTTCCGAAGGAATGTTTTGTCAGTTTGTTCCATAACCTCTTCTACAGCTGTAGCCTCTCTAAGTCCCCACAAAGGGTTCAGACTTGGAAATATGTACAAAAAAAAACCAAAAAAATGGAAAGGTATAAAGCACAAAGCAGCAAGACACCTACCCAGCTTTACCTGCTTTACTGGCACCAGCTCTATTTCTGTATCCTGAATTTCTTGTCTGAATACCCAAAATTCAGGTGGGTTCCCATTGTTTTCATCTTCCATGGTCACTTGGGTCATCACCTTCACATGTCTTTTCTGCCTTGGAAGAGATAATTGAATAATGGGGCAGGTCACAGGCTCCCGCAGAAAACACCCCCAGAGAAATTATGTCAATCTCCTGCTAAGAGACACAGTCCAGTTTGTCCTATCTTCTATTGCAAAGATGACCCAAAACTTCTCTCAACAGGATAGCCAGAAGTTAATCGTTCCAGTAATAACAAGGGAGGACCAAAGTCAGGTCCTATATGTCCATGAACTGAGAACATCAGCTGCTAAAGCAGGGAGCAAGAAGGGACAAAGACCTGTGGGCCAACTGAGAGGCCCAGACACAGAGCTGTGCGGATACCTGGAAGAGCTGAAGATCTTGAGCCATCGACTACTCAGCTCCCTCCACCAGCTACCATGTCATTTCTGTGTTTTGGTCAGGTATTAGGCACCCTAAAATTCTCTTTCTCAAATCATGCAGCTTCATCCTTGGCCTCACCATGCAAAGACAGTCAGAGCCGTATGGTCTCTTTTGAACACATTAATACCAGCAGCACCACACAGAGTTCAGTACCCAGCTCCAGTTTATTTAAGGTTTCTTTAAAAAAAACATTATGTGCTGAATTTTATTAAATCAACTTAATAGGAGCTGTGAAGTAAAATAAATAAATATGGAACTCATTTCTGCAGTTAGTGGGAATTATTCTGTTTGTTTACAAAGGCCATTAAAAGCTTACTGGAGGTGTTCATTTCAGCAAGGAGGCCTCATTGATGGATCAGTGCAGCCTTGCCAAAACTGTATCCAAAATTTCACAGCAGTGCTCTCATTAGGCTCTAACGGTTAAAAGAAAACACAACTGAAGAGAACTATAATGTTTCCCAGTGGCCTCCAACCTCCTCCACATTAGTTTTTCCCAAACCACACCACATAAAAACTCTCTTAAGGTTTTTGGGGGCTGGTAGCTTGCAAGAAGGACAGAAAATGGAAAAGCCAAGTATTTTCTGTACTTTAATACATGTTAAACCAGAAACCTTGCTGACTGCAGACGTGCTTAAGCTATTGCACAATGTAATGTCTCTGATAAAGCGCTCAATGGCAAAGAAGGAATTATGCACTAGTAACAGAAACGTACGAATGGTACCACAGAGTATTAAAATGCCCGATTTAAAATGTGAACTAGCCATTTCAAAGGTGTGAGAGTTCAGGACTCTCCCCTAATTGCCAGAACACACTAATTTTAGCTGTGTTACAATACGAACACATGGAGACATTTTATGTTTTCACCCAGAGATTTCCATATGCACATATGCTTTTTCATCTACATATTTTTCATACCAAGCAATCAGAAATACAGGTCTAGAAGAATTTCTTGTCTAAACACATTCTGTGTTTGCTTGTAATTATTTAATAGTTTTCAAATACAGGTGATGATCTCTGTTGCCTCTCTCTTTAGCCAAAGTACCCAAAGAAATAACTAGTTTTTAGAGAGGTACATAGTCCTTTGCTCCACTGGTGGGTGTCAGGAAGGGGCTTGAGTGCTTAGCACCTCTGGGTGTAACACCTTCGCACTGGCTGCGCACCTCCAGAGCAGCTGCTGCACGTTTGCAGCTTCCTCCGGAAACATTTTCAAACACTGTAAGCAACTTATCTGAGCATCATCAAAGAGAACTTGAGTCAAGTGCCGCAGTGGCAAAAATTACTTTTTCCTAGAGTAGCTGGCACAGGGATTTTGAGACTCTGGTGGGATCCTTGGTGATGGGGTGAGCTCTTGAAGCACACTCTGACCCCCTTTAGTACAGCTTGCCACCAACCTTATTATGATAAAACCTGCCTTCCATTTAGGCTTTTTAGGAACCTCATATGAGTCCTCCCATTCATCTTTTTACCAGCAATTTGCAGAACCAAAGTCGTTAGACATAATTTGATGACTTCGCACCTCTTGCTTTCTTACCTTCTTCTTACTTTCCCTTGGTGACAGTAGCAACTTTTTGCCACAATGAGCAAAAGCACATGACTGCAACTACCAACTGGAAGAGACAGGCTAGAAGCCACCAAGGACCGTATCCTCAGAAGATTTTCATGTGCCTCAAGAATTTGGGGGCCTGCAGCTGCCCTCTGAAGACTTTTCCTTACATCATCTTCAACACCTCTGCTCTGCCAGCTCAAAAGCTCTGCATATGGATGCATCTCAGAGCTCAGCATTGAGACCATGAAGGGGGTAGATGCAAGGAGGAAGAGGAGGTGATCATAGGGCCCATTTTTCCTCTCATCTTCTTATTTTAGAGTCCCACCAAGAAAGCATGGATGCAGCAGCCCAGAAGAGCTCAAAACAACTGCATGCACATGCCAAGCATGCTTGAACAGGCATTTCCCTCACTCTGGCCCAGACTGTGTGCCTGTGACAGAAGAATGGAAATACTGAGTGAGCATCATGGAAAGGGCACGGCACACTGCCACACCAAGCCATTGCAAAGGAAAGTCCTCAGTGCGTGTCTCTGCTCTCGGGAGTTTTAAGTGATCAGCATTAAACAGTTACTGGATAAAACACAGAGACAAGCCTGGGGATGTGAGTAGGACCCAGGGCTTTGAAAAGGAACGAGATAAAGTAGAGAAATGGGATCTAAGCAGCTCAGAGGATATAGTAAATTCCTAGTGTGGGAGGGAGAAAAACAGTATTGTACAACTTTCAGCTGTGAAGATACTCAGACATTAAATATCTTATGTCAAGTTCTCAGCCTCAGTCAGTTGTATTTTATCTTTATTTCATTTTTTTCCCCCTAAATCGAATCCACATATGACTAAGTCATGTGGAAGATCCAGGCTAGCTGTTGATTTTACAGATTACAGTTAAGTTGTGAGAGATGCTCTGGCTGTCTCCTTTCCATAGCATTAGTGAGTAACAACCACCGAGAGCTGTGGCCTTTCAATGAGCAGCTATAATAAAACAAATTTCCTAGAAGACTATTAAACAGAGATGGAAATCTCTTTAAAACCTTTATTCTGCTTTGCTAACCAACTGCCACTGTTGTTTAAGGTTGGAGCTTGTTCTATACATTTTCATTATTTCAGAGCATCCCCTGCCAAACCCATTGCAAAGCTTTCTATTAAAATCCTTCTTACTGTAGTGGGATTTTTTTTTTTCCCAGAGACTGATTTAATAGAAACTTGGCACCAGAAAAAGTGTTTCTGTTTCATTACTATGATATATAAAAGTTCATGGGTGTCTCTGAATATTCTTTCTTAAAAAAAAAAAAAAAATCATTTGCACATGCTGGAATACAGAACTTATTGGTGACTATACAGTAGTTGTCTTTCAAATACTGACTTCCATAGTGTTTCTAAGGCCATTGGTAATCATTCCTAAAATGCAGTGAGTATTGAAATAAAATTCATACTCTGTAAATTTTTTTTTGGAAACGTTGCTCAAGTAGCTTTTATGGTAGCAGTTTGAATGCAAAGAGACAGTGTGATTTTTTTTTTTTTTAAAGCATATTTAATTTACACTTAACGGTATTTGTTTTAAACTGCAGTTCTAACATTTTTATTATAGCAGCTCTTTTCAGTGTAGCCCACTAAATTCTTGTTTGGTTCTCCAAAAAAAAATAATCTTTAGCACTTACATAGTGCTTTAAGTTTCTAAAGCATTACACAAATATTAACTAATTAATGTTTGTTCAACCCAGACTGGCCTTATAAAGAGGCTGTAGTGAGTGAAGTGAACGTTTTCCCTGTCACTATTAACAAGATTAAACATGTTGATGTTGTACAAATACAAAAATGAGGCACAGTTTGAAATAACCCACCTGCTATTGATTTTGGCCAAATTATGGGTAATCTCAAGCTTGTAGATTACTTCTCAGTACTATCAAAGGAGAAAACGAGAAAGTTCTTGTTTGCATGCTATGGTAGCTGACAGCAAGTGCTGATGATGAGAAAAAGCTGTCACTTTCCATCTTTGAGCACGTACAACTTTTCAGCAGCATGTGAAGTGATTCTGCCCAGGTACCCGCTGGGTCATTTTGACATGCCCACGGGCACAGGAGCCACAGGGGACAGTGCCCTCGCATGCTGCTACCCTCCCACCTTTATGTTCTCATCATTCTCAGGTCCAGTCTCAAGCCTTCTCCTCCGCTGAACCATCAGAACTTGGACCATAGCTTTACATCAGAGATGTTTTCTAACATACATTTGTTTTTAATGTATTAAACAGCTGATTGAGCAGTCTTTATGACAGATGAGGTTTCCTGTAAATCAGGGCCAAAAGATTACCTTATTCAGTCATATCTGATGTGGTTGCCCAACAGAGCGCTCTACAATGTGCTTTCCGCAAAAGTCCCCAAATTTACTGAGCTTCTGGACCCACAATAACAATGTTGCAATCATTTCAAAGTATGACTCAAAGAATGTGTTCTGGAAATAACATGACCATAAACATAACTGCAAGTTTCTAACTGTCAGTGATTTCATACTGACTTTAACAATGGCCAGTAAACATATAGTTCAGACTTTAATCCAATTTTCTCAGTTAAACTAATTTCAGTATGATACTCCAGATAATTCTTTCTTGTGGGATTACTGCACAGCTTGGGTGGTTTATCATTCAATCTTCGTCTTTTATTAATGCTCTGTATATGTTATATATGACCTCAAACCCTTGCCAACACTGTGTTCCTAAACCCATGGAATTAATTAGCTGTTTCCACGTTCAGTTTTGACTGCTTTAACACCACTGGAATACCACTAATCACATTAGACATTAGTACTATTCACAGATTTCTATTCTTACACATACCCAGTGTCCCAGCCATCCACAGCTGATGTCTACAGTGCAGGCAGAAACACTGTGAGGACTCTCCTGCTCATGAGACGTCCCCCTGATGGTGGGGGAACACGCCACAGCTGCGGGGCTCCATGCTGACACATCTACTAACAGGATTAGGGCTTTAAGTAGAAAAAACATATGTCGTTCGCAATATAGCTGGAGAGCTACCAACAGCTGTAATTAAGGATGCCTATGTATTTCCATGCTAAGCCCCTGTTTTCATTTGCTCATAACTTTCCAAAACTTTCACCTATAAGGCTGAACTTTTACAGTCCTGCTTTCTGGCAAATTGTGGCTTTTTTGCAGTTGTTGAAAGTTTGAGGAAAAAGCAATGTCTCCATTTTTTTTTGAATGAGAGAGAAATTAAAAAAACAACCAACCCAACCCTCATGTAAACATGTGGATTGGAACTGATTTATGCTGGATTTTTTACTCTATTTCATTTAATTTTCATATGTAATTTCTAACTCTTAGGTTGTGTTCCAGCAGCTGGCAAATATGGGATAATTTTTTTAATAAGGCAACAGAAATTATGCAACACATGCTTCCCCTACACCTTGAGATGCACGGTTACAGAATTTTACAGAGCCAATTTAAATACCTGCTTACAAATTGTTTTCCTCTCAGTGTCATGGAGAGATTGCAGAACTCCACTCTGAATATGCAGCCATAATAAGCCTCTTCAGTTTCTCAGTGTGGAAATCAGGAAAGATCAAACCATACTGACCATGCAGGAGTGCCATGACACTTTCTTAGGCTGTTCATCGAACACCATGTGACACACGAGTGCTCAGTGGTATGAAATATGTGAATATTCTTGGTGTTTGCAGATGTCTCATACCTCTATGAAGGACTATTTTGTGCTTTTGTAAATCTATGCCTCATATCTCCCTTTCCACCTGATGGAAAGTACTAAGAATTAAAAATACCGTTAAGATCTTTCTAAGACAGAAAAAGTTCCTGCCTTCCCTTGAATTTAGGCTCTTGTGACTCAGTAATCTCACAAGCACTCACTCTGTGAAAAGACATTTAGGTGTCGGAGTGTGTTCCAAGAAGAACAATGAAGGGCGTGAGAAGAAGTGGTATGAGGAGCAGCTGAGGGAACTGGGGTGGTTCAGCCTGGAGAAAAGGAGGCTGAGGGGAGACTTCATCGCTCTCTACAACTATGTGAAAGGTGGGTATAGCCAGGTGAGTGTTGATTTCTTCTCCCAAATGACAAGCAGTAAGACAAGAGGAAGTGACCTCAAGTTGCATCAGGGGAAGTTTAGGTTGAGTCACCATCCCTGGAGGTATTTAAAAACTGCATAGGTGAGGTGCTTAGGGACATGGTTTACTGGTGGACTTGGTAGTGTGAGATCAATGGCTGGACTCTGATCTCAAAGGTCCCTTCCAATCTAAATGATGTTATGACTCTGTGCCCCTACACTTTGATATTAAATAGTCAGAACTTATTGATGAGTGAGTTCTCTTTGGAGAAAGAATACATCCTCTGTGCCAAAAATATATATTTAATTTATAAAGAAAAAAACCCCCAAACTCTTCAACTGTTTATTAATCTTTGTGGGGGGAGGGTGGGGGTGGACAGAAAGAAGGAGAACATGTGGTGATGAGCTGGGATTTTTCACTTTGTCTTGTTTTTTCTTTGTGGATTAATTAGATCATTTTTCCTTCATTAACTTAGTTCCTTGCTCACCAGTTTTTTCCTTCACAGATTCGAAACCCAGCTTTGCTACAGAAACACTAAAGCACAAGTTTCTTTTTAAAAGCAGTTGTCTGTTAAAGCTTTTCCTTCCCAAATGACAATTTGCGTTTCTGAACATCTTGGGAAAGAGGTAACTTTTTCTAGCAGTCCAGGTCTAGAAATGTTTCACAGGGGATCCCTTCATGTTATTCTTTTCCCTTTGAAATGCACCCATTTAAGGGTAGCAAGCATTTTAAAAGGAAGAAAATGATCTTAACAATCTCAGTGGGGTTTGTTTGTTTCATAGTTTGCCCCAAAAGTGGTGTTTGAGATTTCCCATAAATCTAAAAACTCTCTTGGACCTGCTATATTACATGCTGATTGTTACGTAATTACTACATACAATGCAAGATCTTGCACTAGAAGAATATCATTAATATCTTAAAAAAATCAAGGTTTTAGGAGATGAGAAAACCAAGATCCTCAAACAGCAAAAATTTTTCCTTTGAACACACAGTATTATGAAGTGGCTTTTAACTAGGTGGTGTGTACTATTTTCTGACCGGACTCCTATCCTACTTAAGGGCAGAGTGGCTAGTCAATATATTTTGCTTCCCCAACTTTTGTAGTGTGTCTCTTAGGACTTCTTTAACATACACCAGCTTGTGTAAGCACCTGAGTATAAGAATATTCCTTTCCTCCTAGGTATTCCTTTATGTCTTCCATAATATCAATTAACTCAATGGTAGAGAAGCTATGATGAATTTATCTTCCTAGCATGCTATAACATAGTTCTCAGCACTCCTTCTTCCTGATCAGTCTCCAACTTCCAGCTCCACTTCCTAACCATTTCCCTCTGTCTTCTTGCATTACCTGAGAGGGTCTTGCTCAGCATTCGCAGCCTGAGACAGGAACATGCCCAGCCGTCCTCTACAGGGACAGAACTTTTGGCTGTCTGCGTGGAAGCAGAGTCCCTGGAGAACTCCTTTGCACAAACAGGGGCTTCAAACATTTTACTACTTAGGCAAATTGTGACAGAGATACAACCCTAATGCAAATCTCAGTCATCTTCCCCAATGCGCGTGTATATGGTGCTTGTCAATGAATTACTCAACAAACATTTTTAGCCCACAAAACCCAACATTTTCTTCCCAACTCTCTTCAAAACACCAGGACATCTTAGCCAAAACCTTTCCAAAGACCAATGGATAGCAGGGAGGTGCGCCAAGAAAGAAAAAAAAAAATCATTCCTGAATGGATGAAATCTGATAAAAATCTTAGCAACTGAAAGTAGGACCTTATAATGAGAAGTGTTAGATAATAGATGCAGTAGTACCATCTTCACTTACAATATTTATGCATCCACATAGGATGTAAGTGACTGACACATAGGAAAAAAATGTGTCATGATACTTGCAGCATATCAAGTTAGTTACATGATTTATGGTTTTAATATAGCCACTCCTCTTTGTCTACAATGGAGCCACAAATGCAACCGAAAACAGTCTAAAGCCCAGCATATAGAGAGGAAATGGGAGACAACAGAAAGCTGTCTGTTCATCTCCATTTTATCCTTGTCTAATCCCTACCAGTGCAACCCCAGCCTGTTAAAAAAATCATATATCTGAAAAATCCACATACTTTCTTGATTAAAAAAGGAGAGTAAAAGTCATCAAGCAAACTTTTTCCTGCAAATACTTCACTAAGCTGTAGAACTTACCAGATAAATAGCTCTATTGTTTTACCTTGAACTGGGGAAATGCTCACATGGCATGCTAAAAATTGAACCCCTGTTTTTTTCAACTTGTTTTTGAATTCCATGTAAATAACTTTCATGGGGTAGGAGGGTGTATGCTTGAATTTAGTCTTTCTCTCCAGTGAGAATTCCCACTATCAGTTTGGAAAAATAATTACCCTTCCTGTACCTCTAATGATCTTTTCCCAACATATGAAGTGGACTTTTTTGCAGTGAGGTGAATCTCAACTGGCTGCCTGTACTTAAACAGTCCCCTCAGATCTTAATATCCAAATACCTGGAGCCAGCACCCCGGTCTAGGAAGAACGGCTCTCCAAAGCCTCAGTGGATCCACTGGAAGCTATGAAGTGCAATGCAGTCATTTCAGCTAAACATTACCGGCTCCTGACCCTGGAAAGGGAGAAGTCAAAGTTCTTTTGGAAATGACACATTGTGACCTGCAGTCTGCTGTAGCACATTAAGTCTGATAAATGATCAGAAATGATGACTTAAACAAGCATCTAAGAGAGAGTATTTTGCTTAATGTACCCAGCAGTTAACCTTATGTAGTCACATCGCATAGTGGGCTCATTTGGAAGCCGTGTAGTCCCAGCGAAGAATAAACAAAGCGTTGCAGTACCATTAAACGTTTTCTACGTCTTCCTTCTGTGTTAATGTGGTTCAGTGCTTCTGTCATGAAAGTGAGCTAAATGGAGTTTCCCACACTCTCGACCACAAAGGGTGCACTATACTGCCCTTCCGACAGGCATTTCGTACTTTCCTGAACACATGCCTTGTTGCAAGAGCAAACCTCGATTTTCAAAGCACTAAAGAGGTCTGCAGCAGAGGAAAGGAGCAAACCCAAAAGCAGGGGAAATAAAAAAAAAGTGGAAGTGATGTCAAAGCCATGCAACTAACTTTTCCAGGTGGCAAAAAAATACCAATATATGCACAAATAGAAGTTAATTTTTTTCCCACACCCGCAAAGTGCTCTCCAAGTGAAATACCAAATCTAATCCTCCTGCCTAATAAGTTCTCAAATTTTTAATTTAGGCACTTATGGCAGAGCTCTATAGGTACTAGAATAATGTAAGCTATTTCTCTGTATTAAGTTGCTCAACTGTAATGACTTCATCATTTCATTTAAGCACCTGTTCTGGAAAATAGGTCCTGATCCTGCAAACACTCACATCTAGTAAGTATTCCCATTTGAACTCTAAAAATTGTATCCCAGCTCTTTAGGGTGATTTATGGCACACTATTTGAAGCATCCATAAGCACCTGAAATGTGTCAGTGGATAAATATGAGCAATAATTGTACATATAGTTTATGAGTTAAGCAGCGCACTGATATTGGTGGCCAATACTCAGCAAAATATTCAATCTCCCAACTCCTGTTTAAACTCCCCACTGACATCAGTGGGAATTCAAACTTTAAATGAGGAGCTGGGAGCCCAGATGCTTAGCTGATCATGGGCATTTGGCTGCAAAATGCTGAATCTTCCCAAAGGACCCAGTGGAAATGACAGTAGAGAGCATGCATACACCTCTTGGAGTTAGACAAACTGGAGGAAAATCTCCCTTGAAGTTCAACTGACTGTCTTGTTTCTCTCACAGTCTTTCTGAAAAAAAAAACAAAACCCAAAACAAACTCAGGTTTTCCACAGAGACCTTTATTACCAACAAACTGAAAGGATGCCTGTGCCCTAGGGAAGGAGTTTGGACACACACCCTGGCCATCAAGGCAGATCACCCAGCTCTCCAATGTCGAGAAGCAATGGCCAACTCCCTTATACCCACAAATATAATTTTCTTTTAGGGAGACAATGTCTGCAGCCTTGGCCTCCCCTCTGCTCCTGCCACTTCTCTGCAGATGTCCCTGACCCCTGTGCAGAGCAGAGGGATAAGGCAGGAATCCCAGAGGACAAGGCAGAGGGGGGTGACCTGAACTTTCCACACCCCAGGTACGACTGTGTTCAGAAAGACAAAGTCCATCTCCATTCCTTTGCTACAGCCCAACCTACCTTAAGCTTGACCAGGATGGTGAAGACCTCCTTCATACATGATGCTTCGTTACTCACATGTTAAATACTTCCAGGATTTGCTACACTGTTAGCCACAACACAGTTATTTCAGGGGTGAGCTTGGCCCAACAGAATTAAATACTAGTTTATGTTCCTACTCCTACAGTAGCATTAGTAGAATACCAGAATTTTCTTTCCCTACTCTGTTTTATTTTAGCCTCCTACTTGCAAAGCTGCTGGGATCCCTTGCATTATATACTGTTGAGCTGCTTCTCTGCAGCTTGAGCTTGGCTGCAAGTGGGATTTCTTTTCTTCTTGTTTTTAAAGTTAGCATCTTCAAGAGGAAAATAAACTTAAAATCAGAATTTCTTGCAGTACAATGGGAAGGGGAGAGATCAGATCAGCTGTAAGATGTTGGTGTTATTTTCCCAGGATAAGCTATATTTTCATTGCAATTTCTTTTTCCCCTCATAATTTATTTTTTCATTTATTCGCCCCTTCTAAAGTCACCCATAGACCCATGGACAAAACTAGTAGATTTGTGTTTTTCAGGAATAAGAGTTCAATCTTCTGAAGACCACCCCTAGGGTGAATCGCCCCATCCACGTTGTTGCCCTCACAGACAGACAACTTCATGGGAAAAAATATCTGAAAAGTCGACACCATCATTGTGCTCTTCCCTTGCCTAACCTCATGGGAGTAGCTGCTGCTGTCCTGTCACTTGTATCACCTTTTCCTCACTCATCTCTGACATGAACACTGCAGGTTCCTGAGGGAGGGGAGACCCTGCTGCCAAGCTTGCATAGTGCTAGCACATCAGGGCGATGCTTAGTCCTCAAGCAAGGCTATATGAAACAGGACCTGTAGTAATTTGTCTCCCTAGAGGCTTCATCTGCAACAAATTTCTGTTCTCCATCCAAGATAGTAAACCCAACATATTTATATCTAAGTGTTTCTTTGGGGCACTGGCTTGAAATCTCTGGGGTTTCCCCTCTTGGAAGACTGCAGAGAACAGGAGACAGACCCAGCATACCAGCTATCACACACAAGGTCGAAACAGGTAAACACAGTGTTCATCAGAGCAAAGACAAGATGTTGGGGAGCCTTTAGAAGCAAAGCATGAGGAATTTCTCAGCAAAGGTCCATTCTTGCTCCTTTGGCAGTTGCTTCACAGGGAGATATTTAATCAGTAGAACACGGTTCCACCCAAGCAACAGGTGATGTGCTTCACTGTACATAGAGTCAGAAAACAGTATAAATAGTGGAGGAATTTAACAGTGATCACAAAGTGAAAAATGAGGCCTCCACACCTCATTTATCTGTCAGGGCAGATAATGGAAGGACAAGGGGAATGGTTTAAAGCTGAAGGAGGGAAGGTTTAGATTGGATATTAGGGGGAAGTATTTTATGGAAAGAGTGGTGAGATGCTGGAACAGGCTGCCCAGAGAGGTGGTAGATGCCCCATCCCTGGAAGTGTTCAAGGCCAGGTTGGATGGGGCCCTGGGCAACCTTGTGTAGATCCAGGCCTGAGGTTGGTGGCCCTGCCTGTGGCAGGGGGGTTGGAGCTTTATGATCCTTGGGGTCCCTTCCAACCCTTGCCATTCTATGATTCTATGATTCTATGATTCTATGATTCTATGATTCTATGATTCTATGATCTGCAAACAGCATACATCATATACTTCATTGCTTACTAGTTTGTCCTCCTAAAGGCAACATGCAGGTGAGCTATCAAAGAACAAGGGCAAAGTGAAATAAGGACTGTGCCTCTCTGCAGAGGACTATTTCAGCACCCACCTCTAAAGCTGCAGGTCTGGCTCTTACCTCTTGTTCAGCCCCCAGTTTTCCCTGCAGACCAGCTGTGAAACTTGCAGGACCGAGATCTTCATTGCAAAGACTTCTCCAATGATGTCAGTGGTCCACCAAGGCATCGATTTCCAATGTGCTGAGAAAGTTTAATCACCTTTTTGATAGCAACAGGTTATCTTCCCTAGATGGACCAGGCTCTGCACATCGTACCCCTGTGCACATGGGGTACCACATCCCTGAGGAATATCTGCCCAGCTGAGGTTTCGAGTATTTGATTGTGATCCTGCTGTAACCTCGTTGAAGTCACTGGATTTTCCCCAGATTTACTCCAGTATAATTTGCCAAGAATTTGGACCTCTGTACTGCATTGTGTAGATTTTAGAGTAATTTTAAATAAAGTTTCCACCTTAAATGAATTGCAAGTGTTATCTGTTTTTATATATAACTTCATGCTCTTTATTATTTAAAATGTCCAATTTGCTAGATGAAAACATAAATACTGACTGCAGCTGTAGAATTTAATAAAACCTCAGTTTTGAGCTAGCAAGTGAAAAAAAGTATATTATTGGAAACTTGTGGTCAAACCTGAAGCTTGAAGGAAATATTTTAGCACTATCACAATATTAAATTGCAATCATTATTTAATTTATCTTCTCTGAAATGACTTAAGGGAAGTGCACCAAAAGCCCTATTTACCTAAGCCAGGAAATAAGTCAGTGATCAGCTAGGTGGATGAAGTAATTGAAAGCTGACAAGGGACAATATAATGCCACTATTGTAACAGCACTTAGAAGTATTGTTTGACTTTGACCTGCTTAGGAATAAATGTTGCACAGTTTTCATTCCCCCCCCCCCCAAAAAAAAAAAAAAGTGTACAGCAATAAAATACGTTCCTTTTACTGAATTCTTGATATTTTTCTTTAAATTGAAAAATATCAGCTTTGGCACATCTGGAGGCAAGGAATGTTCCCCACAATTACCGAGATTTTGAAAAAAATATAGATATATTAGAAATTAAGGTATTCACCAGTCAGTACTTCCAGCAAAAGTCTGAACCCCTGGGCAACCTGTGCATTTCAATTGTCACTTTGAACTTTGGAACAAAGGGTAGACTGTAAAACCAGTTTATAAAAAGTATTATGAGATACCACAACTGGCATTTTTATGACCTTATTAAACTACATCCAAGTGTCATAAATTATATGTAATGAAAGTGAATAGGATCTCTGACTTGATTTTAATATTAGGAACATGCTTATTAGTTTAAGGGTTTTTTTTTTCCCTGAATAAAATGGATATTTTTGTTGTTTTCTTACTTTAGCAGCTGATGTTATGTCAGAGTCATAAATGCCAGATTACATGAAATTGATTTTCTTCATATAACAATATTGTTGGTAAATTACTTGGGAGTAACGAGCAGGTTTTCTCACTGAGTAAAGCTAAAGGTGTTAATTTAGACTCAAAGTATTTTACATTCATATGACAAACATATCAACTGACCAAGTCTGGACATGGAAACCAAATTATGGTTCAGAAAAAGATTCTGTCTTTCAAGAATGATTGTTAGGAAATGTTGTAACTTTGTTTTCCCCGATACCCTGTCTCTGCAGTAGGAGAAAAGCTGCAGATGTCAGTTCAAAGTAAACCCATTTTTAGATCTGTTACTGTTTTAGATGGAGAGCTTATGCCCAAAAGTAGCATAAAAATGTGTTGATATATATCAGAAGCAGAGCACTCACCACAGGGGAATATTATCTGTGCCTTTTTCTTGAGAACATCAGTTAGCTGTACTGCATTGAACCGAGGTTCATCTGAGCCAGCAGCTGTCTCCAATGCTACCCAAAAGGGAAGATAAAACTCATGAGAGCACAGTGTGCACTTGTGAGAGTTTCTAATCTCAACCCCATCACCCATCTCCCATAATTTGCAGGACTGGGAAGGAGAATATGGGACAATGCCCATTAATTGCAGAGGCAACTGTGGCAATCATTTGATTTCTGTTATGAGAAAATGAGTGGTGCTTGCTATTTGTACGGCTATAGCCTGTGTAGTCAGCCTGCCTGGCTTTCCTCAGCATGGGGCACAGTAGCCCTGTGTTCCTCAGAAGTCAGATGTGTGGGTCCAGACCTGGGTGTGTGCGGTGTCAAGGATCCCCCAGTACATATCTGCATGCTCACCATCTGTTCTGAGAGGTCCTAACTACTGTCAGACCCAGGCAACATAGGTCTGCAAAGCAGCAGCTTGCTGTCCACAGTGGCTAGGAAAATACCTTCTGCAAATGACAGCATTTGTCTACTGAGATGGTCGGCAGGGCTGTCAGTGCTTCGTTCAGCCAAAGCTCCTGAAAAAACCCCCAAGCATTATCCAGCTGTCAGGATATAAGCAAAATATGACTGGTGTTCAGGTGTGCTTGGTGGAAATTTTGCTTTTATAGGGAGGACAGCAGGGTCTCATGTTCTTCCCCTGACAGAAATTTGTTTAAAGAAAGAGTGTGGGGGGAACCACCACAGCATCAAAAATATATTGTGGCCATTCCTGAGACTTGTGTGTCAGAAAGCACTAAAAAGTTTACACAGTGTTTTTTAAGCACTAAGAAATTAACTGGGTTAATTAGCTGGGTTGTGCGCAAAGGGGAATGTCAACAATTTCCCCTCCATAATTTTCCATCATGTTGCAGGGAGAATTGCCATTCTGCACTGGGAGCTGAGATTTTTGTGGAGTCCCAGGGTACCATTTTCTCTCCGACTTCTTGCTGCAACATCCAGTCTTCTCCATTCTCTTGTTTTATCAAGGGCCAGAAGAGCATGGGGTGCTCCTGCAAAGACAGCCCCACCAACAGCTCTCTAGGGAATGAGCTTTCTCCTACCCCTTCATGACAGCCTCTGGCTAAATGCCATGGTATACTCCATAACTGGCTGTAGAAGGTAAATGTGAGAGGAGAGGAGAGGAGAAGAGAAACAGAAAGGTAAAATCTGAAGAGAAACAAGAAACATTAGAATGTCAGAAATGGCAAACTTTTTAAATGTGGGCAAGCTAAAAAAATAAGGAAGGTGTCTATTTGTAGCCAAAAAGGGAGACATAAACATAGATAACTTGTAGTGATTGAAGCAGTCTCAGTGAATGCACAACTACTCTTTTTATGATGATCACACAATTTGTCTCCAATAAATAGTCTGCCTGGCAAAAGACTGCACCTTCATCAGCCCATCTCCTAAATGCCTGAGAAAGAAAAGGAACAGGCTCTGAAGGAACAGCACAACAGGAGGAACACCTGTTAAAATAGATAGCAATTTGTTTCAGATACCATTAACCTGCAGCTGTGCATAGGACCTCCCCACACTGAAGGCAAGAAACATTTTTAAAAGTCCTCAGAAGGGCAAGATACCTGCTGCATGAACGGCAGGAAAGCAGTAGTGTATTTTGCCTTTTAAAACACTGTGGGAGGTGTGGCAGCTTGAAACAAAAGATCATTTGCTGAAGTGGGAATGAAGACAAAATCTTTGCAGAGGCTGCCTGCCTGGACCATGGGGACAAGCTTGTAAAGAAGATAAGATAAATAAATAAAAAAAAAGATGAACTCATAACAATGGGATACTTCTCACTGGAAATCATCTGTCTAAGTTTGGGCTGCTAGTGGGAAGTAACATTTTGAATTCTCAGTTTAATTGATGGAAATCTACAGAAGACAAATTTTTCCATATTTTAGTTAATTGTCCTAAGACGGAATAATTCCCTCTCTGCTCAGCCTATCTCTCCCCAATGAGTGTTTTAAATTGTGTGGGTGGGTATCCAATTCCCACACTGAGTGTCTGCTGAAGCAGAGTTTGCTGCAGAAGATGGTCACAGCAAAATGCTGACAGTTTTGTAGAACAAAAACCTGGGAAGCAAAAAAGATGACTAGGCAGGCGTTATTGTTATAAAGTAAAATGGAAGTGACCCTTGATTTCACGTCAAGTTAAAGGGCAATAATACAAACAAAATTTGTAAAGACTAAACTGAAATATTGTTTATGAAACTGAAAATCTCTGTAAAGATGAATGTTATTTGGTAAACAACAGAACACATTCTTTTGGCAAAACCTGCTAACTATGGGAGTAAGTCATCCTGACTATGTGTATATTATGCATATAGCCCAGATTCTTGCCTAAATTCACCTGATAATCAAAGTTTTAATGTGTCCTAGAGCCATGTAATCCCTAGGTGGAAAAGTTCATCCCGCAAGCTCTGACTCTCCACTGGCAAATCAGAACTCAGAGACAGGTTAGGAATAGGGC
The DNA here is from genome assembly GCA_022605575.1 of Laterallus jamaicensis coturniculus. NCBI lineage: Eukaryota > Metazoa > Chordata > Aves > Gruiformes > Rallidae > Laterallus > Laterallus jamaicensis. The sequence goes on along the minus strand of JAKCOX010000001.1, from coordinate 76,084,322 downwards.
TGTTAAATCTAGCTCATTCTCAAAAAATCAATAATATCGTTAGAAGTAAGATGCTTTTAGACCAATTGAAGGAACTGCTGTGGAAGCCCCTCACACTGAGGGGCACAGGGAGGGCTGTGGTGTGAGACATGCATGGCCATAGCAGGGGCTACTTTGTGTTTCAGCTCACTTTTCACCCTAAATGTACTTTCTGGCTCCCTTCAGTGTTCCTCAAGACCCACAGCGTGAATTAGGTGGTCAGGCAGGGTAGGCTTATGTGGAGAGAGCACAGGACAGACCTCAATGCCTCCCCGGCTGTGTGCCAGGACTGCCCATCGCTGCCTCTTCACTGAGAGCATCCCTGCTCACACAGAGGTGATTGTGATGCATCCCTGTGCAGCTTGGTGAGCTCGCTGGCTGAAGGCAAGGCCTCTGGCTCAAATCCAGTATTCAGTGCAAAAGCTCTGTGATTTTGTCATATCATATATGGCTAAAACATGTATGGTGTTTTGATGAATGCATAAGGAATGTAAGAAAGGTGCTCCTAAATAGGGGGGGAAATGCTTACAATTGGAAGTGTGCACATGCTGTATTACTGTACTATTGGTATGCACTGTACTGCTACATTACTATATTACTAAATCTCTGTATCTCTATATTATTATGTTGTTACTTTCTACTATAGAAACTTATAATCAACATTGTAAATTTCTGGTTTGATATGAAGAGATTTCTTACAGAAGATACAGTTTCTAATGCCTAGAGCAAACCTAACTGTATTTCCTGAAAATATTTCTCCTTTGGAACAAAGATGGTGGTCAAATTTAAAAATGAAAAGTACTTTTGTACTCTTTCTTAATCACACATTTTCTATTGATGGTATGTGCTTTACATTCAACCACCAGCCTTAGAAATACAATTTATACTTTCTAACAACAACATCATCATGTTTAGTAATAACAGCAAAATGTAATAATGAAATAATTGGTTTTATTTGTTTGAATGCAAATATGTATATGCTTGGCCACCCAATTAATGTTATACATATGGATTTCACTTGGTGTTTTGCATCATGAGATAGAACTGCTGACAAACAGCAATGTCTGTAGTGCAGTATTTCATCTCCTTCCTTTTGTAAAATGTATACATGCCCTTTGCCGTCAGGGTAACTCTTGATGTTGAAAGGAGATGCAAAGACTCTCTATGGATCTTTAGTAAACTCAATTCATGTGTCTTTTTTTTTCCCAATGGATCAGTAAAAGTGAATTGTTATTCTCCTTTTGAATTGTCTGTGTTGGAGGGTTTCCACCTTTCTTCATAAACGTGTAGACATGTCTGATGGTCAGGGTTATATAGTGCATCCATCTGTAGCTCCAGGTGTCTGAAGCTGGTCTCTGGGCACCGATAACTTAAGGTGTGGTCTACAGAGGAGGGGTTTTATTAGTTACATCTTTAGCTACTTGAGGAAGGAGAGCATATAATTTAAGACACTTTGATGCTCTAAAAACATGTGAAATATGTTTAAGGCATCAAAGAGACTGAAATAGAGGAAAACAGCATGAAACTTGAAGTTTTGAATAGAGCAGAACTTCTAAATGAGTTAAAAAAGAAAAGAAAATGTGAGAGATTAAAAGAGAAGGAAATGAGAGAACAAAGAACCAACAAGGCCTACCATAAGAAGTGCTAGTGCTTTCTGAACTGCACAATATAAAACCTACTGAATAAAATGGACCGAAAAAGAAAAGCAATGCACAAAATCATTGAATGTGCAGATATTCATCAGTTAATCCTTTTATTCCATGTCATTTGAGGATTTTGAAGCCCCAGCCTGTGATCAAGGCCCAGTAGTACCATGGAAGTACACATCATGAGAAGCTGCTGTTCACAAGACTTGTGTTCTGATGTATTATCTGTTTGCTGTCAGCTGTGTGCTGCCCTTAGGAGCTAATCCTGTGGCCCAGGACGTTGGTGGAAATTTTAGCATTGCCTTCATTTGGGTCTGAGATGGGACAATGCAGTTTTATGGGCACTGAAACAGGGTAAGTAACCCTGACGTGTCCAGAGACACTTCTGCCTGGCCTCCTGCCTCTAATGATGTGCTGTGGGAATCCCTTGAGAGTGCAAGCTGTGTCCTTATGGCTCTGAACTGCAGTACATCCTAAAAAACATCGATCTTCTTGCAAGTCAGGTCCAAAGAAGGAATCCTGGGACTGGCTGGTCCAAGGGGGATGCTGACCCCACCTTTGCGCTCCCTTCCACCTTGGGCCATCACTTACATGGAGGAGTTGGTGTTTGGGAGGTTTGGGCCCTGCCTGGTGTAACTCCCAGTGAAAGTCAGCTGCCTGGGAGTGGCAGAGATCAGAAAGTGAAGCTCTGCAGGTAGGACCGAGTCTGCTGAGGGCAACTGTGGACAGAGTAAAACGTTTGACATACATACATAGACATTTCGAGCAACAAACTAAACCTCTTATTTCTGCTTCGAAGAGGAGCCATCATAACAGATGCTACTTTAAGGCTACAACACTTGTATTTAAATATCAAGGCACTGTTGGCTTTATATGCCACTGCACGCTTCAGTGCCAAGGCAGGGGCCTTGGCAAAGACATGAAAGTTTGTCTCAGTTCTTTCTGGCCCTGTTTTATTGTGGTGACTTTCCTACCATGCATCGTCTTGGGGAAGAGCCCCTCTTGTCTTCAACATGCTCCTTTCAAAACTGCAAAGAATAAGAAAGGGGAAAGGTCTCCATGATGGTTCAGGCTGGGGATATTTCTGCGAAGCACCGAGCAGCTACAGTTCAGTGCAGAAATTAATATTGTGTCAGCTTAACTCTGTCTTCATATAAAGAGCGGGATGAAGGACGTTGACTTTTGACTACACCTGCATATAAAGGGCTCCCTGAATGGTAGTGGCACACTCCCAACATCTGCTCCTTCCATTGAACTTAGCTGTAAATTGAAATTCCATTGCAATGTTTTTAGACTCAGTTGAAGTAAGGAGACTGTCAGAAATCCTCTTTAAACTCACCCTTATCCAAACAGGAAGCTGACCCCTAACCCCCGGACGTAACAGTACACCAGTGGAAATTTCATTATCCCCGTTTCAGCTGTACTAAGTGAAAATTAATTGTGTAATTATCTGGATGAGCGCATGTGTAAAATTTTACAATGTGCCAGTTAGATTAAGTAACGTGTTAGTGGCGCGGTTTAGTGCAGAGTCAAGGCTGTCTTATAAAAGCGGCATAAGAAGCCCGACAAGATTTGAAGGAAAAGAACATATGTCTGAACAAACGCAAACATGAGAAAGTAATGTAATACTTAATACCATAACCTGAGCAAGATTTTAGCCTCCTGACAGAGGTTCTTCTGGCATAGCAGAGATCTTTTTTTTCTGTCACTTTCAAACCATGTAATTTAATGGCCAAAATATTTTGGCCGTTTTTTTAAAAGTATCAAATAGACAACAGGTTGCAATATGAAAAATATTTTCATCTATTTTGGGCCTTACCTACTTTATATCTCTTTTTATGTTTCCATTTTTTCCACTGTTAAGTAATAAAAAAAAACAAACCCAAAACAAACAACCTAAAATATAAAAGTAAAACCAGATCAGATCATAACCCAGTCTTTGAGAAATACAAGATGCTGCACTCACCTCCCTCATAAGGAACTGAGGGACAGATTTTACAGGGTCCATGGAAATCCTAACATGACTAGAAGAAACTATTTGCATTTCAAAGGCATAGCCTTGTTTGGATAACGAGATCACTGGGCAAAAGATGCTGCCTGGAAGAAGTCTGGTCCTTTGAGAAGTAATATTATCTTTAAATGGCTTGGTAAGTAATAAATTATGTTCTATCAGTCTTACTGCCAAAGATTTTTGTATGGAGTCCCTTTAGCAATACCAAATAAATACACTGGTAGCATTTATTAAAAAACAGAGGAATGAAAATAACTTATAATGTGATTTCAGTGAAACCAATAGAACAGAGTATGTTAGGGAAGGGTTGGTGTTACAATGAGAAGTCCCACTGCAGCACTCTGCTACTAAATCTGGATGGAGACGGGAGATGATCCAGACATACACAAATGAGGGGTGCGCAGAGGAAGCAAATCTGAAAGAGTTAGTGCCTGACATGGATTTTAGGTATGGTGGGATCATGTTATTATAAAGGCAAAAGTCAGGGTTTTCATTTCTTGTGCAACTCCTTCACTGAAAGGCTTGTGAAAACACAGACAGCATTTTTAGTATTGCATTTCAGCTTTTATCTGTAATTAATCCACCAGACATAGTAAGAAAAGAGATGATATGAAAGGTGTAAGAAAATAAAACCCAAGAAGAAGAAATAAAACCAACATGCCAGCCCAGGAAAGAATGTGCATAAGTCACAGATAGGCTTTTCTATTCCCTTCCTACGACCTAAGATCTCAACCTCACATGTCCAGACGTTGACTCAGTATATTACTATATTAACAAACATGGATGTTTGAAATGGGAAGAAACCTAATGATGTAGAACCAGTACGAGGGAGACAGATCTGTGTCCTAGAGATTTCGGTTGCTGCAGTGCTCTGTCACAGGAGGGATGTGGGGAGAGCTCTGGCATGTTGGAAGGAACAGAGAGTTTCCCTTCCAAGCTCGCTATTCATCATTTGTTCTGGTCTGGGCTGTGACACAAGGTAGGTGACCACACAGGAGCAGAGTGTAGCTGCAGGAGAATGTTTAAGTCAACAAAAAGTGTGTTTTTGTTAAAGAAACCGACCTGCAAGCTTTCTTGGCTGTATTATGTTGAAAGCCTCTGTCTGGAGGCTGTGAGTGGGGCTGTTAAAGATGTTCCTGACTGACCTAACTCCAGGCCTGATGGAGCCAGTGGCAAACTGGTTTCACTTGGAGGGGAATTAAAGAGAACAACGACCATTTCTGCTAATCTCATCCCAAGTACTCCTGTGCATTTCTCAATCAATGGGAACAGACACAGAGCAGACTCTTGCTCTTTAGCATTCAAGCACAACTGAGTTGTCATCAAAGGATGTCAAGGGCTAGGTTGACATCAAGAGTGGGAAGAAAAGGCAAAGCTGAGGCAAACAGCCAGGGACTGATGAAATGCCTAGTCAAAAAACACACAGTATAACCCCTCATCTCACTCACCCAGCCCCAACAGCAAAAAAAGCATCCTATCTTGCTTTGCCAGGCTCTTGCACCCCATGAAGGCAGCAGGAGTGTGCCCATGCACCTCTTGCTGCAGCCAACTGGGAGCCATTCCTCTCAAAAAATATGGGAGACTTGTCTATGAAGACTTAAATGCAGAACTGATCCTTAAGAGAAGGGCAAAGAGATATCCAAAAGCTTCCTGACTTCAGCTTGACAAGTAAGAATACCACCTGTCAAGCTAAATACAGCTTTTACACAGATTAAGCAATTATGGAACAAGTGTTGATTTATATTAGTAGTTGCTGACATGGAATAACACTCTTAAGACAATATAACCTTTGTCTTAATGCAGCTTAGCAGAAAAAAATGACAGGAGTTATTTTGCATGGTGGTGACCAGTAAAGTTATATCCCAGGTCATCAAACTTTAAGCAGGTTTTTTTTTCTTTTTGCCTCCAGAGTTACTTCTTTCCTCTCAAGCTGTCTCCAAAACATGCCCTGCTTTAATAATGTTTTTTTCTGAAGCTACAGAAAGAGTTTTTTCAAGACTCTTCTATATCACCTCAGCAACACAATGTCACCTTAAAACATCCTGAGTTGGTGAGCAGAGACTCAACCTGCCTCAATTTCCCTTCGGATGCAGATGCTTGTGTCACTTCCTGCACCTGCTGCCCTTGCTCCTTGCAGCCACTACTACCAGAGTGGAAAGGAGCATCCTTTGGAACTGGAGGAGCCATGAGAGGCACAAGAATTAGCTGCCTGATGCCTAGTACTCCAGCAGCAAGTGCTGTAAATGTCGCCCGATGCTGAGGCAAACCAGGCTGCAACTGGGTGTGCCCACTTCTCTCTGTCCCATTTGAACCTGGTTTGACTCAATAGGAGAACAAAACTTCCAGAAGGATTTGCCCTTGAAATGCATGTAGGGTTAAAATGTGGAGACTAGGTTTGCTTTGTTGTTTGGATTTAATTGTTTTCCAAGGACATGTTGTTGCCCCCCGGATGCTTGGTATATCACCTCTTGTTAGCTATCAGCTTGCTAAACATTTTCACCAACACCAACCCATTCACATGACACTAGTAAAAAAATGGGCTCCTATTGATTATTTGGCAGGTTTTTTAATGATAGCAATATTTTTTAAACTTTATGGGTTATTGGCTCCTTTGTTTTCCCCAAAGCCAGGAAACATGTACTGAATAAAACCAATGAAGTGTGAAAAGCATTATCTACAGTCCACACAGAAAAAAGAAGTCTGTAAAAAGACCAGGAGCAGGAAGCAGCAGAGGGCAAGATATTCCTCTGCGGCAAAAAAAAGTAAAATAATACTGTCACTAAGTTAAAAATAAACTACAGAATATCAGATCTTAGAAAACATAACATATTTTCCTGAAGAACAGAAATCTAAGACAGCAAAGGGAATTCTTTTCTTTACTGTCCCACTTTTATCCTAGAGATCTGAGGAAGTCAAATGAAAATTTCCTGGCATCCTGGGGCAATAAAATAATCTCAGTCTTCTTGTGAAACCACATTAGTGTGGAGATCGAACAGAAGTTCTTTGAGAACTGTAAGTGCTATGTAAGCATCATTTTTCCCAGGAAACTAAGGCTTTGTTTATTTACACTGAGCTATGCCACTAATGTAATAAGAAATAAACTGCTAGGACAGAAACAGACCCAAACACCTATCACGTAGGAACATGTGCTCAGATCTGTCAATTGTCCCTGCAAAAAGCATTGGGTCTGCTTAGCAGTGTGACTTGGCCCATCACAGGGAAAGAAAGTAGCCTGGCATGGACCTGACTTGTCTCCATGGATAATACAATTAACTTAAGATCTTGGCTTTCCCTCACCTCCCCTGTATATTAAAATGCAAATGTACTCAACCTAAGCTAAAAATTCCGGGCATCAAACACCTTGCACTCTCCTTGCTGGCTTTAAGCTGAGGCTTGGCTCAGAAGAGTCATGCACAGGGAGCAGGAGCACTAGAAGACAGGCACAGGTCACCTCAACTGAGGAGGTCTGTCAAGCTTAATAAGCTGAAGCGTGCAAATATCTGCAGCCAGAGTGGTGTGACTTGTGGTTTAGCTCTACCAAGGCAAGGCAATCTCACTGTGGCTGTCTAGGCTGCTGAAGCATGATAAAAAGAGACACCAAATGTTGTCAAAGCAATGCCAACAGAAAAGCAACAGCCCACAAGTCCCTCTCCTTTCCTCTCCTGCAGTCACCAGGCAGTGTGCAGGTAGTCCCTGTGTTGGTGATGAGACTCTGAGGCTTCTTGAGTTTCAACTCCTATTTTTCTAAAATTGAGTTGTGGCAAGAATACTTCAAAATTCCTCATATTTTTCAAAAGTGCAACATTTATTCCCAACTCCTCACACGGCACAGCCGTCACAGACACCAGATCTGCAAGCGCAACTCGAGCCTGCAGCTTCCACAGACACTACTGGCTAATGCAGCTGAGGTTCTCCTCTACTCCTCCATGCCTTTTAAATACATTACAATTAATAACTCTGAATTTTCACTTGGGAAAATAAAGCCGCTAAAATGGCCCTGTAATCAATATACTTGCTGCTACTGAAACATGAGGAAATGTGTGTAAATACATTTTAAAGAAAAACCTGGTTTTGTGTCATTCAAGCATATTCTAATTCGTCATGCAAACTTATATCCAGGGACTTATATGTTAAGAATGAATAAACACTGTTTAATAGCCCACATTCATCACAGCAATATATGTAACATTAATAGCATGCAAACAGCATGCAGTGCTAACTGAAGGCACTGAGAGAATTAGTCCTGAATGTAAAGCTACCATCAGCCTTAGTACTTGGTATCTCACAACTACTCCAGCCATCGCATCTCCCAAATTTTTCTGTTTTCTTATGCATTTAATTTTTCTCATATAGCTTCTCCCACAGTAATAACAAGTGAGGACACTGGTCAGTTTGGAAGGCAGCAGGTGGTATATGAGAAGATTTGACAAGAAATCCGACTGCATTTATACAGTCCTAAGAGCAACAGTGTCAAGGAATCCTTAAGAGACGCTCTGCTCACAGGAAAGCAAAATTTAATAAACCAGAGAGAAGCTGGACTCCTTTCTCTGGTGCAATAGCATTCTCCAGAGAGGTTATTATGCTCTTTTTGATGTCTTCAATGTTTATTCCCGTAAGTAGATGGCACAAAATGTTTCTACAGTTTGACTACTGATCAAAGGCTGTGCAGCTGTAATATTCAGGCGTGATTTGTGAAGGTCCCTTGCCTGTCCTGATCCTTTCCCTTCTCTGCTAATTCTACACATGTCCATTCAAACTACCCGCTCCCAGGGAAAGCCAACCACATCCATGCCAAGCTCAGCATTTCCTGCTCGGGTTCTGCATGAAGCTAACTTTGTCCTGCTTCAGTTGCTCCTTATTTACGTAACAAGCGTATGTTGTCCAGTTTGATCCTGACTGGTTGGAGTTTCCTACAGAGAGCCTTGCTCCCTGCACTTGCCCCCTCTTCATTGATGACACCTCTCTCCTCTGCCAGGCTAAGCAGAGGGCATCAGGTTCACTGAACATACTATCCCTTTGCCTCTCTCAGAAATAATCCTGTGCCTTCCCTCAGCTGACCATGCATGTGATGGAGGCAAATAAGTTGGTTGTCCTAATTCTTAAATACAGACTTTTTCATTTTATAGCAAGTTTTCTAACAGTTATGGTATTGTATGGTACTGTATGGAGAGTTATGGTACTGTAAAATTTCTTGCCTTTTATTAAAGACATCAAGACTGACAAAGTGAAGTTAATTGCAAGACTTATTGACCTGCTATATACTTAGAGAAACTTCAAAATTAGTTAATTTAAAAAGTCTTTACTTGCTGAATGATACAAGTCTTTGATACCTACGTGGTTGACTTCATCTGAGTGTTAAGTTTGTAAATGTTATTACCCTAATTTTGATTCTGGAGATCTGAAGTACCAGAGCATCGGACCCAAGTCAGGAAGACTTCACAGAGCAAAGATAAGGAAAAGGATTTCATAAACGTGAAGAACTGAAGTCATGACAGACTGAGGCCCCCAAAAGAGAGGCTGTATCTGAAATCTCCTCTATATCCTGGATGAACACACCTAAGGTTTAAGTTGTTAAATTTTTGACTGGATTTAGGAATTTAGTTGCTCCTGTGATGCTCTTTCTGACCCATCCTCCAAACAACAAACAGGGCTTTGCACACCCTCATGGACAGGGTGTTCTTCTGCCAGGAAGGAAAGATTGTGGCTCAGGTCCTTTCTCTGACACAGAAAGCTCAAACTCAACCCTCCCGCACTTAGAGTGACTCAAGAGAAGCCCATCAGTTTGCAGCCCTCAGCACAGGGCTCACTGCCCTGAGGTCAGGCATGGCCTGCCCAATGCATTTTGCTGGAGAGGAATGAGTTTTAGCAGTTGTTTAAACACTCTGCTAAACTGGGTTCATAAAGAAAAGACACCATGGCTCTGTAAGAGCCGTTTTACCTGGGGGTGTCAGGACTGTGGGACCGTTCAGCCAAAATACATTTCTACTGCAAGGAGAAGAAGATCCAAAGCAATTATGAAACACAATATATGAATAATATTTGGATAAGTTCGGTGTAAAATACTGCTCTGTCCTTACGTTAGGCTGATTGCAGCCTGTTATTCCAGCCATGAAGAGAGGACGCATTTCAGTGAACGTTTGGCCAAAATCAGAAACCTCCCTGAGAACAAGGGTGGAGGCCAAGAGTCAGGAGGAAGTTGTGGGCTGGCTAAAGCCCTATCACACTAATAACACAAAGCATGTTTTTCTTAGTTTCAGTTTAACTTCAGAGTTCCAGCAGTTTGCTGTTCTGTGGTACAATATTTTTCCCCTTAGTCTCGCAGTCAGATTAATTCCTGAACTGCAGTGCAATGAAACTTTTGATTTAAGAGATTTGCCAAGGAAATCTAGATTGAAACTCAAGGTTTAGTCAGTACATAAATCAAAGGTGGGATCACTTCAAAGATTCCTTCATCTACTTGGCATAGACTTGGTTCATTTAAAACCTCCTTTCTCATAATTGTACCCTTATTAAGATTTGAACATTTATAAAATGAGGAATGAGGTCTTATAGAGGTTGCTATAATCACTTCCCCTGAAAATAAAAGTCTATAGAGAAACAGTGAACGCGGGAGAGGACAGGTCATGTCCTGGCTACGGATGGCTACTGATTTTATGGGGTCCTGTCTCAGAAGTAAGGCTCTGCAGTAAACTCACTTCCTGGCTCTGCCATATATTTCCTGTGTGAGACCAATTCAGTTAATCTCTCAGGGCAAAAGTCATCCCATCGCACTCCAGGAACTCAGCTCAAGTGCTGAATTTAGGAGCCCGTTTACCCCACACTGTCTTTTTGCTACAGTGAATATGGCAAAGCCTACCTGTTTTGGTTCTCTACAGAGGGATCTTTTAACGGACTAACTTTAAAGAAGTACCCTTAATTTTTAAGATTTATAAGTCTGGTGTTTTAGTGCTTACATTCCCCATTTCTAAACCAGGAATGTTCTGGGGTTTTTTCTTCCTATCCTCCACTTTTCTTTTCAATTTAGACTTAAATCCTGCAAAGAAACCTATCAGTGCTGGTGCCTGGCTTCACATAGCTTCTCCAGTTTGGCTTAGCATCCTTACTAATGCACTCAAGGCATCGGTGGCACCTGGCCTAGAGGAAAAGAGAAGCAACAGCAGAAGACAGTGCCCAAAAGGGAACAGGTAAAACAAGGGAAAAGATACTGCTTAACAATTAACCAGAGCAAACATTTGCAATGAATTTCACATAGAGATCCAAGTTGTCTAATAGGCCTATGTGAGGAACCAGAATTAAAGTTTAAGCAGATTGAAATATCTGAGGAAAGATTTTATAGACATAAGTAAACCTGGGCACAATTTTACAGTCACAAAAGTAATTTTCTGTGATTTGACCAAACCTTTTTTCTGCACTGGTAGAGTAGTGCAGGATGAGCAGATAGTAACTTGTGACTGGTAACAGAAGCAACCTGTGATTTGCTGACTGGCAGATGGTCCTCACTTAAGCCAGAATTCCACTTACAGAGTCGAGATAATTTCACTTAAATGTTAATTACAAAAAATACTTAGCAAACTTGAGGGAAATGTATATAGAATGAACAGAAAGGCCTAAAGAATCTGAAGCCTTACTTCCAAGGGTATTAAAAAAAAAAAAAAAGGAAAAAACCCGCACTTAAAATAATGACATTCCATATGTAAACAATGTGTGCAGAAAAGGGTCTTTAAATAAATGGGTTTTGATAAATATTTGACCAAATGAAGTGCTATACACTGTATGAGAGTTGTATAAATAAGTTGAGATGAAAGTCCTTTGAAATGCAATGAATCATTTAAAAAAAAGGATTTGATATATGGAAGCAATACATCATTAATTTTTCACACCTAACATTAAAAAAGCACACACACATTGCAAATACAGTGAAATCTATCTAAGGGCTTGGTTATAGAAAGTTTTGACATAGTTCTGCTATCCACTCCTAGTTGGGTTCAACATTGCAGGGCTGTAGCTGGTTGCTGTGCTATTATTTCTTGTTAAGTCGTGGTTGGGATGGCTGCTGTGATTTACTGTCCCCTAAAGATTTTATCCTCCTCATCCTCGCCAACTCACAAGACAACGTCACTCACCCAACTGCGAGCAACCGTCTCACCACAGGGTAGTAGGTGAACCCTGAGTTCTCGTTACAGACTCTCTATAGCCGATTCCTATAAACTGGAAGATGAGAACTGCCTTAGCCCCTTCACAGATGACGGATGCAGATTAGCAGATCTAAACAATTAGTTAGGGTGAGGGAACGAGCCCTTAGACAATTAGAGCAGTTAAGCATCCTGCTGACAGCTGTGGTGACAGCAGACAGTAAAACTACACTTGATGAAATGAGAAAACTCTCTGCCTTTTTGATTTACAGGCAAGTTTACTTACAGGCTTTAAGGTGTTTAACTACAGTGGTCACAAACCAGGCACTAATATCCTTCTATCTGCAGCAAACAATGTGGCAGGCGCAAGCTGACATAGCTCAGTTCTGGCAATTTTTGTCAACTGTGTTTGTTTGAAAGAAGCAGGCAAACTTGGTGGGCAAAAGGAGACAAACTCAGTGCTTGAGCTGTTAACTGGTGCAAGGAAAAGAGAGATTTGATGCCATGAGGTATATGAGGATTGGAGATGTTTTGTGCTCCCCCCCCACCCTGGCTCAGATTTTTCCATTAAAACCTGCCACTTGCAAGCTTTTGTTTAAAGTCACAGGGCAGCTGTTTGGTGAATGTGTTTTTTGTATCCCTTAAGAACAAATGATCCCTTGTTTTTAACCCTTTGATTTGGGGAGCTTGTATATCCAGGTGTGCACTATTCCCTTTCCAATGTGCTACCATTACCCAGAAGACAGATTTCAAATATTTGTGGTCAGTTCAATGGAATTTGCTTTAAATGCCAACAAAAATTAATATGTACAAATTCTAGTGGGTTTTGTGTATGGGTTTTGCCTTAGAGTTGTTTTCTGAAGCCAGGGGAGGGAGGGCGTGTTTTAAATGACTATGTCAAGCTGAGAGACAGATGTGAATTTTCTTTGATCCAGGAGAGGATACATTGTCAAATGCTTCAGAGTCTTCAGACAATGCTCATCCATGAGATCAAGGAGAAAAATGTATGTTGCTATACACTTTTTCCCACTTAGATGTTAGAATTACCAGACACTAAAAACTAAATTTAAAGGTACTGCATTGCTTCACAGCACTTCTGGAAAAGGACCTATAAACCAGTCAATCACTATTAATTGTTAAGGTGTGATAACAACTCAAAGTATAAGAATCAACCTGATTTCTTATGTCAGGTGGGCAAGGAAATGGATGTAATAACTTTTAATGCAATTAAACCTCTAAATATTATCTTAATGGATTAGGACAGTATAGTATCATTCATTTCAGCAAGGTGGCAGGTATCCATATGTGGATCACCAGCAATAATAGGGCTTACCATTAGAGATATGCAATGGTAAGTGTTGTTTTCATGTTTAACTGTAAATGTGAACCTCTGCTGCCATTAGACAATGTTCACTGAGATACATGAAGCAGGGATCTCTTCTGTGCATATGAGGCCTGATGGACAGTTTCCAAACGAACCTTGGTTCAGACCCAGGCCTTTCATTGCATTTCTCTTTGGCTTCATTTACCTGTGACACTACAAAAGAAAGTGCAGTGGGTGCAGTTCTAAGGTAGATGGAAAATAGAGCTTCACCCGAATCAGTTCCACTTCAGTGGATGACAGTCCAATTCCAATGACATCAGTAGGATGCCCTGGGAAGTTCTTCAGGAGAAGATCTGCTCTATTTGATTAATTGTCTGTAAACCAGGTGGGTTTTTTTAAAAACCTCAGGCTATAAATTTGGCAGATCTTCTCCCACTAACATGCATAGCAATAGCACCATCAGGTTAAACTCTGAATGTAGCGAGAAAGTTCATTGTGTAAGATAATTATCATTCCATTCAGAAAAGGATTCCATTTATCTTTTTATTTTCAATCCGATGAGCCACCCGGATAATTCATTGATAGGTTTGCATGAGGAAAATCATGCTTATCCAACATGGCATGTTTTGATTTTTTCCTGAAAGATGTAATTATGTTTCCTTATATGGCCCTATGCCAAGCAATGGTAGGCATAGTTGTAGATGAAGTAAATATTGTTTTCACTTTTGCATGGAAACTAGGGAGAATGGTTAAGAACTGTAAGGGAGAGACCATCAGCAAAGCAATATTGTTATGACATGCAGAAGGTAATAAGTAATTGGGTTAACTATTCACTCACATGATGTTAGTGATGCTGTACTGAGGAGCAAATGTTGAAGTAGAGTACAGTACTCATCCAAACATACCAGGTCTGAATATACTTCAGTTCAGAGTTTCCAATGCCAACACACCAACTTCCCAAACTTGCTGCTGAAATAATGCAGTACTGAGCTCATGCTTCTTCCTACCTCTGCCTCCTCAGGTGTAAAGTTAGCAGTTTAGCACTTACTGGAAGTACTTTACAGAGATCATCTCTTTCCGTGAGGTTCTTGGTGGACAAGTAAGGTCTTCCACTTGGTAGGACAGTCTCTTACTGCATGGAAAGGACTATCCCCTGCCAGGAATTCTCCACAGGCAAATCAAGAAATGAGCCAAATCACCTCTTTTGCCCAGGTGACTAATAATCAGCTAGGGAGACAAATCACCTCCTTTTCATGTCAAAAGTGAGGATTAATTCCAGATTTGGATTTCAGATGAGGGCTTTCATTTAATTCAGTAAACATAGGAGAGAACAGATGTTCCCACATAAAATCAGCATTTTTATTATAGTATAAAGTCTAAGTGTGTGCACCCCATGACTACCTAGAGGCATCACAAGCATAATTATCCATTAATGGTTTTGATTTGTAGAAGTTCAGGATGCTTTTCAAAAATAACTTTACTGAGTACCTTAGAGGACAGAAGTGAGTGACCCTTCCTTCACCATCATTAAGAAAGGTGCAGATAAAACGTAGGTCTCCTGATCTGTGTAACGCCCTGTCTTCTTCTGTATGTGGAAGTTCTGACAGCTTCCAGAGGTGAATAACTGTCCAAGCTACTCTGTCCCGGGCAGCAAATGGCTGTATGTATGACAGACAAGGTTTTGCATTTCAAATAAGAACTCTTCTGACATACTGGCTCTTGACAAGGGTTGTCACATGCAAAGCAAGCAGCCTACATCATCTAATCTACTTTTTGGGTCAGGTTTTTATGGTTTTTGCATTTTTAAAAAGAAGATATGAACTAGAACAAACAGGTTTCACAGTGCCTGCAGCCCAGGTAGGACAAGTTAAGAAGGAACTGTTGAAGACCTGGCATGGTCCCTTCAGGCAAATTCTGTTCACGTGGCGATCCAGAGGGTGAGGCAGAAAGCAGATCGTTACAGGACAGTTTGAGACCAACCCTATTCACATTTTTTTGCTGTTGTTCATTCTGCCAGGAAAGTCATTGGGTCATCTGGTTGAGGCAGAAAGCAGATCGTTACAGGACAGCTTGAGACCAACCCTATTCACATTTTTTTGCTGTTATTGTTCATTCTGCCAGGAAAGTCATTGGGTTTGGTGCTTTGAAGCCAGCTGGCACAAAGGCTTTTGGCTAGCACAGTGACAGACTGAGTGCAAGAAGCTGGACATTACCTGAAATACAATTCTTCCATAGGGTGCTGTGGGCCAGGAGGAGACTCGCTGTGTTCATAACATTCACTGCTAGTATCGCTTTTCTTCATGTCTTCTCACGAATGTCTTTTTTCCCAAATATGCCTCTCCTTTTTGATTCCCTCAGCTGATACCAAGTCTCTACTTGGCTCTGTTTTCCATCTGATGGCTCCATAGTGCTGTCTTTCCCTGTCTAACCACCAAGGGCAGAGGGGACGCCTTCCTCCTGCCTTCCCCTTCTCACTTTGTTCTTTGTCACCTCTTTTTTATGACCCTCTGCAAGCTGCTGCAAGAAGAACAGGACTAGACTCTCTTCTGGAGAGGTGCTGCCCGGCCTTAAACCAAGCCCAAATTTAATTGTTTTCTTGTTTCTTGTATGTCATCATTGTAATTCTGGACTCCACTGTTGTGGAAAGCTCTTCATTTTATTGTCCTTTTTAATTATGAAATCCTTTCCTCAGTAATTCACTGTGACTCGGTAACTGACTCCACATGGTTACGACGTGACTGTCCTGATTGAATTACTGGAAGTACAGAGCCGCCTGAGCCGCACGCATGTGAGGCACAGCACAGCACGGAGCTCCCTTTGGCGGGCGCCCTGGCGTCACCGAGGTTGGGAGTTGGGATCCTTCCCCTCCTCGTCCCTTTGCCGCTGGGAAGATCTGGTCCCCCCACTTTGACCACCCCAGTGATGAACCCCTCCATGGCTCTTTCACGTGTTGATGCTAATGAACCTATGGTGGTGGCAACTGCCACCTGGTCTGGCAGGCCAAGGAGGGTATTCAGGCACATGCTGAGCCAAAGGCAATGTTAACACTGCAGATACTGACACTGATAGCCTTCAATTCAGGCTCTGGTGGTGCTGGACACATGCACCCTCATCACTGGGTTGTGCTAGCTACCCACAAAAGAAGGCGCGGGACAAGGCATGCAGTGCCCACCCTGGGACCAAGAACGGGCTGGGAGTCATGATATTTCCACCACAGATCCACGTCCA